>VZDJ01000046.1:1494905-1532992 GCA_008694505.1 Cyanoderma ruficeps
CCCTCCCTCCCTCCCTCCCTCCCCATCTCTCCTAAGGTTAGAATCTCATGTAAATAAAATCAACAGGAAAACAAGCACTGGCTGCATCTTCAACAATTCTAGATATTCCTGATCATCACCCTTTACCAGAAAATAAAAATAAATCTTGTGTTTACTTCCAAGACACCTGGCAAGGTGGATTTACTCTCTTCTTTTTCCTTCACAGCCTTTGTGGTTCTATTAAAGATTCCATCATCTCCCTGGATAGTGTTTGGAATTCAAAGAAACCTGTTGAAGAGGTGTTCGTGTCTAAAAGGAGCTCGTATTCAAATGGTGGGCAGATGAAGTATTGGAGAAAGGGCAAAAGAAGGGAAATATTTTGTGCTAAGTACATTGATCTGAGCTGAAGTCCTTCAGGAAAAAAAAATTCTTGTAAATTAAAATGTTTCTTCCTCTTTTGCCAGTTGTCAGAGTCATGGGTTTGGACCAGAATAGAAAAAAAAAGAGAAATTTTTAAAAATACTTTGCAAAATGGAAACATAAAGATTAAAAGGTAAGTCAGGCAAAAGGGGAGAAGTACTTTATTTAGAGATCAGTTACAAACCAGTTCTTTCCTTTCTTCCTCTCACTGCTTCTCATTTTAGCAGTGTTAAAATGCACTCTCCAAATTCAGACAATTTCTGAGGTTTTGTTTGAGATTTCTTGGTTTTGATTTAGATATGTAAAGGTTGGGTGAGATGAATCTCCCCTTTCAGCTCAGGCACAGCTCTGGTCCTCGAGCCTTTGCCTTCCTCTGCAGATTTTATGCAGGACCAAGAGACATTTGGGATGGTTCAGCTTCCAAAACGAGACAAGAGATGGTTCTTTGAACCCAATATAACGGAGGAATTGTGGCCAGAGAAAAAACAGAGTGACTGCAAGGGGGAAAAAAAAGTAACACTGCAGTGTATTATGTTTAATTTTATGATTTTAAACATGTCCAGAGGCAAATTCAGTGCCTGGAATGGCCATTCCGTGGCTACACCTCGGAGCAGCCACTGCATACACAGAGAGCTCTGCATGGAAATGCTCATTTATTTAAAGGATTTGTTGATGTTAAGGCCCAAAAAGATCATCACAACCCTCGGGTTTGATCCAGAGCAGAGAACACTCACTCACTCAGGGCTGGAGTTTATACTTTTAAAGAGTAACCTGAGCCCATTTGAAATATGGTAAGCAGTGCAGGAATCCTCACTTTTACTCCTTCCTTTCTATTTCTGCCTCTGAGTTTATGTATTGTGTGCTCCTTCAAACATTGGGGAGTGCAAGCTTTGCACTTTTGCCTTTGCTTGGAATAAAATCCAGCAGCAGTCTGGTCCTGCTGGGAATTCTGCTCTTCCTCAGCTGCTGTGGCTCAACACTCGGGTGTGTAAACCACTAAAGCACTTGTCATTAAGTTTATCTTCATTTTTAGAAGATTTCTTTTTCTGATTAAAAAAAAAAATCAAGAATTTTCCAAATGATGTATTCATTCATCAAAACAGCCAGAAGCTGTAATGTTTATCCCATGTATTCATTAACAGAATTTTGGTTACTCTATTGCAAGAAAGGTCTTCCAATTGAGTTATTTCTATATTAGTGACTTCAACTGAGGCAAGGGATATTGCAGGGTGCAAATTTATTGGTTTATTTGTAAAGTTCTTAAGATTTTTCCCCAGTATGAGGACCAGCCCTTCTGGGCCAGTAGGAACACCCCTAAAACACCCCCTGGGCATGGTTCAGAACTTCCAGTGCTGCAGGAACCATTCCCAACAGGCAGTTTGTGTTTGGAATTGTTGGTTTTAATGCTCTTTTTAGTGGTTTTATTCCTTAGGTTTAAAGATGAGAGTCTCTCTGCATGTATTTGGCCTTAAAACCAGGAAATCACTCGATTTAACTGGACAAATGTGGCTATAAAATATCTAAGAGGTGTAAGCAGATAGCTCTGCTTTCTGGGCTGTGAGGTAATTATAAAACCAAACTGTATTTAAGGCACAAATTCCCTTCTAAGGGTCTTAAAAGTGGATGTTGGTAAATTTATTTAGCATACATTATTAGTGTGTTATTTATGCTAACTCATAAAACAAATTATTACTTCCATTCCTGGCACAAAGTTTAAGAAATCAGTGAGGAAAATGGAGTAAATCTGCCCCATCTGGAGATGTGCAATCCAGATTTGCAGAGTTACCACCTCTAAAAATAAAATCATTAGTCTTGTTTCTTTATGTTTACTACAGCTGCAGCTTGAAAACTCTCCTGTCAGGTGCCACATCCTGTTCTGTTCCCCGAAAACTGACCATTCAAAGAAATTAGAAGCAAAATAAACCGCCCAAACCAACTTTCCTATTTCCATTTTAAAGAGGAGAAACGAGGCCAATAGGGACTAATTATTTATCCAGTGGAGCCTGGAACAATAGTTGTTCGTTTGATTAATTATTGACAATTAGAAGGCAATTTTAATGTAAGGTTTTGCTTCTCGGCGTTGCTGTCAAGGCACAATCCCTGTAGGGAAACAGACAAGAATCTGCAAAGTGGGTTTAGAGCTGGGTCTTGTAGAAATTTAGATTTTTATTGGGTTTTTTATTGCCATCTTCACAACAGCTGCTCAGTGCAGGCCTGTGGGATGAAGCAGTGTCTTCCTTACATATTTTAAATCATTCTAACAGGGAGATCATCTCCCCTCCTCTGGAGAAGCCACCTGTCCATGCTGGTTGTACCTGTGTGGGTTTTACCCACCCCTCTGAGGGCTAGCCCGGCAGAAACGTGGCTGATATTAATTAGCGAGATGGCACAATCGAGTGCGCCTTGAAAAATCAAAAAGGTTTTAATAAAGAAGGAAAATAATGTAAAAAAACAAAGCTGAGCACAGCACTGAGACCAGTCTCTCACTTGCTACAACACCTCGAAAAGTGTGGAGTTTATTTGTTTTCTCTCTTTAGTACTTAACAACCTTGGTGGGCTTTTGGCCCTTGGCCCAGTGAGATGAACAACAGACTTTGAGTTACATTCCCGGAGCCCGATCTACACTTCTGGGCTGGCTCCGAGCCAATCACAATGAGAAACCCACAGAACTTTCCAACTAAACTTCCTAAAATGTCTAAAGGTAAACTGAGACTCTTTCCCAATTTGGAAGCACCTGCTGGAGATGTAGGGATTGCATCACCACATACCTGGACTTCCATCTTACACAAACCTGCTCATTTTGCTTGGCTCCAGTTTGGGAATTGAACCCCCTCCATCCTCCAGGGTTTTGCAGTTTGTATTCCATTCTTTTTCATGCCCTCAAGGCTTCATGATTTTTTTTTTTATTTTTCCTCTGCAATAATCTAGTTTTCCTGCAGAGTGGCAGCTGGGAAGATTCATCCCAGCTTATATTGGCAGCCCGAGGCAGGCGGCAAAAGTGGCTGGAAAATGAGAAGCTCCCTCAGAGATCAAATGAGAAGAGACACATCTGAGTCTGGCTCCCCTGGAGGAGCCTCTGCTTCTTTTCACTAAAGAGACCAGGAAAACAAAAATCTATGCTCAACTCTGATGTTTCAGATTGTAAAAAGTTATAGAATGAGTATAAATTTTGCCTTATTAGAAAACTGAATAAATCCATTTGAATCATTTAATCCAATGTCCCAAATTACCACAAGGCCATCCTATTTTTTCCTACGTGAGGAGGTGTATAAAAATTTAAGCATTTGTGATTCAGTTTTCTTTTTTTTTTCATTTTTAGCACTATGTTCTTTTGAATTTCATATCAAACAGCATCAAAATACTACTTGTCATCCATATGTATCACTATAATAATAGAATAAGCAGAACTTCTCCAAAGAACCTTGAGAAGTAGGAAAGCAGATGCTTTGTTTCCAATGACACACGTAATAACCCTTCCATAAACTTTCAGCTTGAGATATAATAAGATTATAACTGTGAAAAATAAAAGGTTTTCCAGAAAAGTCCAAACTTTTTTTTTTTTTTNTATTTTTCTTTTTTTTTTTTTCTGGCAGTGAGCAACAGTAAAACTTTTTGCTTTTATCTGCAGTAAAATATTCTTGAGCTGCAACAGCTGAGCCCTGCCACCTGAAATATCTTCCAGATATTTCGGTGTCAGATGAATTCCTGCCCAAAAACTGAGAGGAAAACGTGCTCTGCTTCCAAAACAAAGTCCTCATTTCCAGAAGACACACAAAAGAAGAGTTTTCATCTTTCATGAACTCACCCGGGGTCAGGTCAGGACCTGGCAGCGAAAAGGGGAGCACACCTGTGCTGCTCAAAGGGTTTGGAACCAACAGGACAAGAGGGGATTGTCCTCAGCATTCTGGTGTGGAAAAGCGCAATCCGACACCCTGCCCTGAGCACCCAGGACTGTGCTGGAGGGAAGCTGAAGGGTGTTCTCATTGTTCTGCTTTGAGCAACCAACTGATGGGGAGATCTCATTAGCTAAAGAGGCATTACGGGCTCATCCAGAGGAGAACTAGAGGTATTTGAGGGTTTCTTTTGTCCTAAATCACTGTCACAAGGTGTTTGTTCCTTCCAGATCCAGTGTAGGAGTCCAGGCTTGTGCCCGAAATCCAGACCTCATCCTGTGTCTCTCATGACCCTTGGTCTCTTCCTCAACACTTCCAGTTCAACTCCTGGCCCTAAAGACACCCCAAAAATCCCACCCTGTGCTTGAGAGCATTGCCCAAGCACCTCTGGAATTCTGGCAGCCTTGGGACTGTGACCATTCCCTGGGGAGCCTGTTCAGCCCCCCTCCAACCTCTGAGGGAAGAACCTTTTCCTGATCTCCAAGACAGAACTCCTCTGGCACAGCTTTGTGCCATTTCCACTCCTGGCTGCTCTCTTCACAACCTTGATCTGCTTGTGGAAAATCAGCTCTGCTCAACAGGGCTGGGCCGTGCACTTACACACCTCTTTCCCTGGATTCTGCTCCTTGGATGTCCATTGGAACCCTGAATTCTGCTCCTTGGATATGGATTGGAACCCTGAATTCTGCTCCTTGATGAGCATTGGAACCCTGAATTCTGCTCCTTGGATATGGATTGGAGCTCTGAATTCTGTCCTTGGATGCCCATTGGAACTCTGAATTCTGCTCCTTGGAACCCTGAATTCTGCTCCTTGGGTGTCCATTGGAACTCTGAATTCTGCTCCTTGGAACCCTGAATTCTGCTCCTTGGATGCCCATTGGAACCCTGAATTCTGCTCCTTGGAACCCTGAATGCCGAGTTTGGTCTCTTCTTGAGGGCACAAAAAGTAGAAAAACTCGAGACAGGTCAAAACTGCCTCTTCCTTTGGTGTCTGGGATGCTTTGGGTGCTAAATCAGTTTGGGTGAGCATTCACTGACCCATCACTCTGGATTTGGGGTCCTCGGATCCTTTGCTGTAGAGTTTGAGGCATCCAAGCAGATTTCGGGGTTGTTTGGTCTATCTGTGTGCAGATGGTGATACTTCAGAGGTTTTTGTCTTTCTCGAACCAGGCCATTCTTCAGAAGTAACACAAAAAGCCACATCTGATAGAAAAGCTGGTGGTTCTGCCCTTTCATCCCGTTGCGTTTTCAACACCATTTTTTCCACCAGCAGCAAAAGTGATAAAAAGGTGAAAAGTATTAATTTTTTTTTAATGTGAGCAGGGCAACAAATTTTCTCTCACTGTTGTTCTCAGAGATGGATTTATTTTTTAGTTATTAAAAATTAATTTAAAAAGGAGAAATCATTATGAGGCAGAAATGGGGACCGGACCATTTCAGCCCACACTTGTTAATTTTGCAAAGGTTTAAGCTCTGAAATATGAGCTTATAAAAATAAAATTATTGGACAGCTGTAACCATGAACACTGTGACCATCCCTACCTGTGATAATAATGCAAAACTGAAAAAATTCTCCTCATCTGCTCCACCAAGAGTTAATTTTCAAGATGGTCAAATATTTCAAAATACTGAACTAAAAATAGCAGTGTTGCTGTGAGTTGTTTAAACTGCTGGAAACCTCAGGCTGGAAGAACAGGGTAAAGCCTCTCGCACGTGCACAAACTCAAACATGTACAGTCATTTCTTTGAATTAAATTCTTTAGTAAAAAGGGGGAAAAAGGAAAATAAAACCAGAGCTATGATGCTGTTTGCTCAGCCGGGCTCATGTTGCCAGTGAATGTTTGGCTTGAGCCCTGTGGGTACCAAGCTGAACAAACGCAATGTTTATCACACTGTTAATAAAAATATTTATTTCAAAGGCTTCTTTTTTTTTTGACATTTCACCTTTTTTTTTTTTTTTGGTGGTTAAAATCCTAAAGAATTCCAGCTAAAGAATCCTGCCTGCAGGTGCTATGTTGTCTCTTCTCCAAAATTTTGTCTCCTTCCATTTGAGGAATAATAGAAGGGATGCACAAATTGTTGGAGACCTGGACTTTGCAGCCAACATTTTCTTCTACTTTTCCCAGCAATTATTCTCCTTGTAAGAAAGAAATCTATTATTTCTCTTACAGAAAGCATAAAAGCAAGCAAATAAGAAGAAATGCAATTAAAAATCCTTAAGACAAACAGAACAAACACCAAATGCATTGGTGGAGTCATAAAGCAAAAACGGACTGAGATCTTTATCACACAAGTTACACTCAGAGCAAACAGTCTGCAATGGGCAAGGATGAAATCATACAGGGGAAATTCTCTATATTTCACTTAAACTGTCCAGTTTTTTAGCATCAGCCATGACAATCTGTGCATTTCCAGCGTTTGCCTATGTTGGAATGATTTCCTTTTAGCAAATGCTTTTATTTCCACAACCATCATAAGGTCAGCATAAACATTTGAGCATACAATTAAAAAAACTCTAATTATTAGGTAGCTGTGGTGAATTTTGGCCTGGATAAAACCACATGAATCACATTTGGCATCTTTTGTTGCTCTTTCCATAAACAGATAGCTGGGTTCTGAGATCCATGGGGTGTTACCAGATGGTTTGCTGGGGCATTCCGCACATTCCTTGTCGGATTTTACCCTTTTCTGACCCAGAGATGGGGCAACTCAGAGGTGTTTTAAAAACTTTTATTCCATTTTCAGTCTCATGCGAAGGATGACACAATACAGATGTTACAATTCAAGCCATCACAATCAGAAGCCCAAACTATTTCCTACTGGCATTTCTAAGTCAGCATTTATTTCAAAGTTTGCACACAGATGCACACTGTGTGAGCCTTCTGTCAGGCTCTGAGAATCCTCTACAAATCCATTTCCCATAACTCCTGAAAAAGGAATTTGCCTCACCTTGTCTAGGTTAATCTTTCAAGACCAGCCCCAAGTGCTGCCCTAAATATGAACCCTCCTTTCCCCATCTGTGTCTCTCCTGCCTCACAGCACTTTACCAGCTGCTCCATGGCAGCCAATGCCAAGGCTCCTTCCAGCTTTTCCTCCAACAGCTCCAGTGCCGGCCAAGGTTTGGCAAAGAGCTCTGTGCTGCCAGAGAGCCACCCCAGAGCAGCCCCAGGAGCTCTCCTAGGATGGGGAAGTGTTCTGCAGGCCCTGGCTCAGGTATTGATTGCTCCATTTGATGCCTTGGGGAGGCTGAGCTGGAACAGAGACTGGACATATTTATTGAAAGGCCTTTAGGATACACCTTGGGCAGGAAAAGGACCTGGACAGGGCAACACCCAAGGTGGACACAAAATGGACACAAAATGGTCACAAAATGGTCACAAAATGGTCATAAAATGGACAAATGGTCACGAGGTCTGACACTTTGATAAGTTTTGGTCCATTTGCATCTCGGGGTTGAATTGTCCAATCCCAGCTCCAGGTGGTGCAGTCCCATCCTTCTTGTTTTCTCCCTCCAGCCACCGTTGTTGGTGCTTTTGGGCCTGGAAACTTGTCCCAGTTGTCCTTGGTGTGCAGCAGGAAAAGGATTTGTTTTGTGTCCCTGGTGTGTGCAGAGAGCTGAGTGACACTGGATGGGAGCTCAGAGCTGCACCCCTGGGCACTGCAAAATGATGAAATACATTGAAATAAGATTTGAGGCATCACATTCCCCAAGTAACACAGGAATGGTGCCACCAATGTGCTTCCAATCCCTTTGTCCATCCTTCTGCTCTTGGGAATGGTTGTTGGTGCATTCCTGCTCCTCAGCCTGGTCCATGCTTGTCCTGGGATCTGTGTTAATTATCCCTAAACCTGATGGGAGGTTGTTCAAAGCCATATTATTTCCTCTTCTTTCCCACATCATTTAATCACTTCCAGAGGTCTCACTCATGGCTTTGCTCTTGCATGGGGTGGGATGACCAAGGAACAGGCTGTGCCACTCAGATTGAACAATTTTTTCACCTTTGATTTTTTTTTTTTTTTAACCTGATGCTGCACCTTGAACTATCATGAGAGATATTATCTGTGTGTCAGCAGTGTTCTGGCCGTGTTAAAATATTTGTAAGTATTTTAAATGAAGTTTTGCCCCATTTACGTGATCAGCCTGATGTCACAGTTTGTAACTATTTTCTCAGAAGTCTCTTGGTTAAAAATACTAAATCACCAGCAATTATATCTTAAATAAGTGGTTCTAGCATTCAAACAGTTGTCCAAATCCAAGAATTACAATTGCAATTCCTGTCCTTGAGACCAAGCAAACCGAAACAGCCAAAGGTGATTGCATGGTCAGATGTGAGAATCATAAGTGTGCAGCACAAGGCAATGATCAGAAATATCTAAGCTAAAACAGTAAATATTAAAATTTTGGGGAAAATAACCCACTTTCCCAGCTCTTGGCCAAGAAGGTAGACAGTGACAGAGACCTGAAAATGTCCCTGAAAATATCTTTTTCTGAGAAATCACAGATCTACTCTGAGGCCAGGGAGCAGCGTAACAAACATGAATTCAGAATCTGTGATGCAGATATGGCTCAGCCACAGAAATCAATCCTATTGACTTCAGTTCATGTGGGAAAAGAAGGGCTGGAAGTGGAGATCAGTGACACTGTGGTGGATCACTCAGGGTCAGGGTCTCACCCTTTAACCTCAGGTTGTCTTGCAGTGGAAACACTGAAAAATTATTTTCCATCCAGTGTCCCTTAAGGAGATATCTCTTATCTTTCAGATTCCTCAGGCAATCCCTCTCTCCCAGAACACTTTTAATCTGTCCTGTTTTTATCCTCCTATGTGGCCATCCAAGCAGAGATTCCATTCAGGGGTTTTCACTGAGTTTTCATTCATCGATTCCTCTCTGCCTTGTGGAGTCACCACAGGAGAAATTAGAGAAAGCCACTGAAATGTCTTGATTTAGTCCTTTTGATAACACAGACAAGGAAATCCCACCAATTTCTCTTCTCTTTGGCCAGCTAACACAAAAGTAGTTACAACATAATTTCCACAGTCATAAAATTTCAAGTGAAGGCATTAATCTCAAAGAGAAACAAATCCACCATGCAATAATTCATTTACGTGACTGAGCAGTCTTAATAACCAGTCTCTCATTTTAAAGTTTAATTATCTAAGAGTTTGTCTGTCAGAATAAACTTCCAAGTAAAATAATAACTGGACCATCCAGTAACAATTGTTCAGTGTTTTATAAACTGTTGACATTTTTAATAGTTATTGTATAAACTGTGGATGGTGGGTGACAACACAGCATGCCGGGAGGATGTTGCAAAAGAGATCTGTTACAGGACACTGGAAATGTTCTGAATTTCAGATTTGCAAAGAGTTTTGTATGAATTCATGAGCCCAAGAGAGGGAAAGCCAGGTAAAAGCCAGGTGCTCGATTAAAATTACCTGTGTTAGGTTTTCTGCATAGATAAGAGAGGGAGGCATCTCTAAAGGGTGATTTTTTTGGGCAGTTGTGAATGTTAAACTTCTGTCTGAAAATATTAGTAATGGTCTATTGATTACCTGGGGAATTTTTAAAACCAGATCTGAATAAATGCTTAACTTTGACATATCTGAGTCTTTGGGTTTGAGAACAAAACTGCTGATGTGTGTCTGTAATTTATGACGTTTGGAGAATCCTGAGACTCGGTATCTCACTCTGACAAAGTGTTGCATTTATTTCTGTTCAGATTAAACTTTATTTTTTAATTCTCAAAGAAGAGAATGCAGATAGTCATGCAGATAGTTCCCATTGTTCTGATAACACTTTTATCTACAGGCACCACACGCAGTGGTAAAGCTCTCTTCAGCTTATTTTTATTTGCTGTGGGTGAAAGGAAGATCAGGAGAGTGGCTTAAGAGCTGGAGGTGTTCAACTGTTGCTGGATAAAGGACTTTCAAAATGCCCAAACACGAAACAAACATTCTGGCACTCCAATAAAAGCTGCAGATTTCTTTTCTGGAAGGCATTTCAGAATGCCAAAAATAGTAAAAAATGCTTTTGAACGTACAGAATTCCAGGGAAAGGTGATCCAGTTCATTTAATGGAATTATTCAAATCAAAGCAGGTATTTCTTGGAAGAAGTGAAGCTTTGCTGACCCATACAACACTCAGATCTCTCGGTGCTATTCCTGTAAATGTGGATGCACAAACTGAACTTGATTAATTGTCCAGTAGAAATCCAAGGGGATTTCTTGTGAAATAGCATTGTCTGAAAAATAGGCATATGTAGATTGGCTCTAAAAGAGAATATCAAATTAATTATTATACATATCTTGTTCACAAAAGCAGGAGAACAGCAGATTTAAGGTTAAATATGTGAATGTTCTATTAAAGCTGAGGTGACACCAGCTCTGTTGCTTTTCAGTGGGAGATGAATTTGGAGTTGGACCAGACAACTCTGAATTGTAGCCGTGGAGAAAGAAATATATTGCAGATGTGATGAAGTAACCTGAAAATCTCATCCAGTGGCTTCCTTTCTTTTGAATAATTTCTAGTATGAAATTCACTCTAGCAAAGAAATGATTTAATTTCTCATGTCAACACATTATTAAATAGATTCCTGAGCTGTACATTGAAGGAGTGTAAAAGAAGGGAAGTAAATATATTTTATAATTGTGACATAAATATGTATAGTGTCCAATTACGTGCATAATGCTCAGAAACAGAATGGAATTAATATTTAATTATTAGAACTTGCTATCAATTATTAAACATTTCCACATTGGAGATATTTAAGGGCCAACTCGCAACAGAAATGAAAAAATACCAAATACTTCTGAGTCACTGTCTGCCCGAATGAATCCCTTCAGAGTGACTCATTCTGATGTATTTAGCCCATAAAATACCAGCATTTAAACTGAAAATACATTTATATCCCTTGGAATCAAAGTTTTGTCTTTAAACTCACCATGAACTATAACACTTGACATAAAAGCCCATCAGTTGAC
This sequence comes from Cyanoderma ruficeps, assembly GCA_008694505.1. Taxonomy (NCBI): domain Eukaryota; kingdom Metazoa; phylum Chordata; class Aves; order Passeriformes; family Timaliidae; genus Cyanoderma; species Cyanoderma ruficeps. The sequence continues at coordinate 1,506,178 of VZDJ01000046.1, forward strand.
CATTACAGACCCTTCCACAAGAGAAGATGGAAGATTCCTTGTAAAATTTACTTCCCCATTAATTACAGCGATTTGTCTTTTCCTGAATAAATCATTTCTACCTCACGGAGCCAGGTTCCCATAACATTTTTTCAAGGCAGTTGAGGGAATCAGACAGCAAAGCACTTAAAAAGCAAAATCTGTTTCTCAGCACTGCTTTAGAGTTTCCAATGAGTTTTCCTCCTTCTTACTGTTAAATGCCCAATGCTGAGATTCACAGGATCCCAGAATGGTTTGGGTTGGAAGGGGCATTCAAAAAATCATCTCATTCCACTCACTGCCATGGGCAGGGACACCCTCCACTATCCCAGGCTGCTCCAAGCCCTGTCCAAGCTGGCCTTGGACACTTCCAGGGATCCAGGCGCAGCCACAGCTTTTCTGGGCACCCCGTGCCAGGGCTTCCCCACCCTCCCAGCCAGGAATTCCTTCTCAATATCCCGTCCATCCCTGCCCTCTGGGGGAAGAACCTTTTCCTGATCTCCAACACAGAACTCCTCTGGCACAGCTTTGTGCCATTTCCACTCCTGGCTGCTCTCTTCACACCCTTGATCTGCTTGTGGAAAATCAGCTCTGCTCAACAGGGCTGGGCCGTGCACTTACACACCTCTTTCCCTGGATTCTGCTCCTTGGATGCCCATTGGAACCCTGAATTCTGCTCCTTGGATATGGATTGGAATCCTGAATTCTGCTCCTTGGATGCCCATTGGAACCCTGAATTCCCTTCTGGCAGTGGAAGCCATTCCCCGTGTCCTGTCCCTCCATCCCTTGTCCCCAGTCCCTCTCCAGCTCTCCTGGAGCCCATTCAAGCCCTGGCAGGGGCTCTGAGCTCTCCCTGGAGCCTTCTCCTCTCCAGGAGAACATTCCCAACTCTCCCAGCCTGTTTATTAATTTACATCTTATTTTGGTCTTTATTCCTGTACCCTTACAAGAAGCAACAACCCACCAGCTGCCAACTGGGATTTCATTGGAAATTCCTCACCAGCCGCTCATTCTTCTTTTTATTTGTCCCCGCTTGTTTGGCAGCAGGAAGGAATTGTGGAAATCAACATCCCACCTTCACATTCTGTTAATAAACCCTTCTCCTGCCTCAGAATCTTCTCACTTCCCTTTGTAGTCACTGAGGGGGAAAAGGGAGATGTTCAATGATCCTGTGAGAGACATCCGACTCTCTGGAACACGTTATTATTTATAATGATTTGACCTCTGCTGGCTGCAAAGGCAGAGCAGGGTGACTATTTCAGAAAACACCCCCACTGGAGATGTTATAAATAGTCAGGCACCTCTCAGTTCGTCCAGTTCACTGCTCCAGCTCCTAAATCACTTCCAAATTATCGCAGTATTTTTTTTTTTTTCTCCCCTGGCCGTTAATCTGTCTTGAATGCAGAGCAGAGAAGGAACAGCCTTATTTTATGCTTTGTTGTGAAATAAACAAAATATAAATAAAGCCCTGGAATAGCAGCTGGAGTTCATCCAGAACGAGACACTTGGCTTAAAATGGAATGTTTAAAAGGCAGCATTTAACCCCTTTTTCATTTACAATATGTTTCTAAATAAATAAAAGCTTCAAAGCCAAAGAGAATTGTTTTGCTCTCAAAATGTCGAAGTTAATATTTGATTTAATAAGTATTTGCCACTTCTTTCACGATTTTTTAGACAATTAGGAAAACTGCCTGAGTGTCACCTCTCTTCCAAACATATTTTCCAGTCATTTTACTCTCTGCCAAAAAAAAAAAATCTTGCCCGTTTCTAACTGTAAAATATAGAAGAGGGTGTCTGGAGCCCATCAGACTGACAGAGACAATAATCAGTAACAAGGAAGAGCCTGAAAATCTTTCTTAGAATCTTTAATAAATCTGAAAAATCCTCCCTCTATTTTATGCCAACAAATCAGTTGTAGATTGAAGTTCAGCCTGTGTTGCTTTCCTTCTCCACTGGCCAAATATCCTCATTTATTTTCTGGGAAAAAGGAACTGCTCAGCTGCTGCAAGAGTTCATCCTTCTCTGCATTGCCCAATAAGTTTACAAATCACAGAAAACAGCCGAATTTAAAGTGTTTATAGGAGAATCAAAGCCATCTGACAGGAATGGCAGTGCTGGTGCACATTCTGATTTTTAGGAGAACAAAAAGTGGATGTGCTCCAAATAAACCTGGTGGGGTGATGAGGATGAGTTGGGTGATTAACAAGACGGATACTGGCAAATATAAATACCCAATTATGCTCCCAATTAGCAGCTGCAGAGGGCAGAGGCAGAAGTAAGTGTTGTTTTAAGAAAATGAGGTTTTAATGCAACTTTTCTAGGGGTATTTTCACAAAGAAAATAGTGGAAGCATTCTAAATACATCTGCAGTGGCTGCTCTCTATTTAATTATCCAAAAATCTGTGTAATAAAATCCTCACCTCCTGGTTTTAGGGGCTGCATAAAGACAGGGAAAAAAAAAAAGTGTTGGCTATAAAAGCTGTGTCATGTGGATGTACAGCAGCAATTCCAGGGACTACAATCAATGCACTAAAAGTAATTATAAGCCACGAGACACAAAACACTGAGAATTGCAGCACTGCCCTGATTGGCATTTTTCTCCAGAGCAAATATTCTGGAGACCTTTCTGGCTAAAAGGATGAAGAAACCGGAAAACAGAATGAAGCTCAAGGCTTGGAAGGGAGTAAAGGAAGGAAATACACTCCGCATTTTGGAACTCGTGAATAATTTATATTTAAACTATATATAATAAATGTTATTAAAAACTAACGGTATAATATTATTAATACAACAATATTATATTATTTATATTATACAACATAGAAACAATAATTTAATGTAATGTAATGTAATGTAATGTAATGTAATGTAATGGAATGGAATAGAATAGAATAGAATAGAATAGAATAGAATAGAATAGAATAGAATAGAATATACATAATTATATATAAATTAAATAATGTGAGAAGGGATGTGTTTGGAAAGACAGTAGTGATGTAAATGTCATGGACTGATGGGGTTTTCCCATCATTTTTACTTCCCACATTCAATTTTCCCAGCTGAATTAGGGTCCTCCTGACCCTCTATCAGCACTGGATGTCAGGCATCACTTTTGGAGGTTTTCCCATCCCCCAGCCCTTTTGGCAGGTCTGGTTCTCTGAGTGCTCCTTAACCTGTTTGAACCAAGAAAAGCTGATTCAGGACAGACCAGAATCTTGCTCAAGTGGATCAGGGAACAGGCAGAATTCCAGAGGCAGACTTGAGGGAAGAGCAGGATTACATGGGCTGCTTGGGAACTCCAAATATTTAGTTCATAATCAGAGAGACTGGTTCAGGTTACCCTGCCCTTTGATTTAAATACACAAAAACAGAGCACAGTTGGAGATTTATAGGTCTTAAACACCAGAATCAGAGTGCTTGAGCAGGACAGATCTGCAGCACTGACACAGGAGGGAAAAAAAATGAAAAAAATTCCAGTGGGAAAAAACAAACAAAAAAAGCTCTAATTGTTGGAGCTACTCCTTCTGCACAAGGATCAGCATCCTTTCAATTTAGTGGAGAATGACAAAGTATTATTGTTCTGAGAAATCATACTGATGTCTCATTCTCAGTGTCTAGAGCCCTGGGAGAATAAGGTGCAGGACTAATAAATGTCCTTCAACAACAAAATAATTTTAAAAGTTCATGTAATCATTTTATAGTTCCAGGAATGCGTCTCTTAAAAGTCTTAAAGTTGTCAGAAAAGTAATTTACTTTCCCAAACACATGCTTATCCATTGGTTACACAGCCCACAGGATTCCAAGAAGATCTGGAATATTTTAAGAGGNAAAACCAAAAAAACAAAACCAAAAAAACAAACCAAACCAAAACAAAACACCCAAAAACCCCCACACCCAAAACAAACAAACAAACACACAAAAAAACCTCAAAAAAACCTCAAAAAATCCCCCCAAAAACCCCCTCCACTACTTTTACAACTTGATCTCAATTCCAATCTTCTCAGAATCAGTTTCTTGTCTTTTCTTTTTAACTGCTGCATGGCCATGTGCCTTTTTCTGCCTTGTTTCCTTCATTCTTTCCTTCATGCAGAGAGCTACCAGTGAACACAAGGATTACTTTTAACATTCCTTGCCTGACTGAATTCCCCATGAAATTTAAAAGGATCTTTGCACATAGGCAGTGCCTTTGTTGGGCAGGCAGAAGGATCCTTATCCCTAAAGCCCAAGTGGATCCAAACTATTCCATGTAGGGCTTTGTGGTTATTGAGACACGAGCAGAAAGGATTTGCTGAATGGGAATGGGATGAGTGGAATCTCTGCTGTTAAATCTGTGCTTAGGTGGTCTTTTGGTGCAGCTTAAAAGGCCAATCCTTGTATAAACAACTGCTTCTCTTCACCATTGCTGTTCTCACTGCCTTTGGAGACAGTTTATATTGTAGTGGGGGTTTTAGAAGGAAGGTGGTGGTATTCCAGGCTGGATGGATGGTCTAAGTGCAAGCAGCAACTATTCCTTTATTGCTGCTTCTGTTGGGAAAATATGAATTCTTGGCTCTTGCTTAGACTAAACATTGGTCAAAATTATCTTCTGAGTGGTTGAGTGCTTCCAGTTTTCCATTTCACATCCTCATCTTCACAGCTTGCACTGGCAAAATAAGTTTGACCTAAAGAAGTTTCCCAAGACTCTGTCTGGGTTCTCCCAACAATAAAGGAAACACTGTGGAGATTTTGGGGTGCTGGGTGCCCCAGCCTTGTGTTTCATCCAGAGGTTTCCCCTTCAATAGCCTGATCCTTTCTCACTAGGGCAAAGTCAAATCCACATGTAACATTGGTGTTACTCTTCACCTGATCCCACTTACAGCCCATGTCTTGGTTTGGAAAGACAGATGTCTGCCAGGGAAAAGCCAGAACCTCCCTTGGAATGGAGAAGGTAAACCCCCTTCCTCTGAATTATTATAATCTTGAAATTAAGGGGCTCTCAGGCAAAGATATGGGAATAGGAATAGCACTTCTTTACTAGGAATGTTAAAAATGTAGTAGTACAAAAAACCCCAAATGAACAAAAAAGGAAACCACTGACAGGGTCAGAACACAGCCTGACCCCCTGTTGGTCAGGGTGTTGTGTCAGTCCAGTCAAGTCCTCCTGCAGTCACAGATGTGGTTCTGTTGGAGCACAGATGATCCTGTAGAAGGGTGGAGTTTTCCTCTGAAGGTCCAGTGGTGGTGAGATGGGTCTGGTCTCCCTCTGGGAATCCAGTGCAAACAGGCTGTGCTGGTGTTCTGAATCTCAGGTTTGATCCAGGTAGGAATGCTGGGCTCCTCCCCCTGGGTGGAGCATCTCCCAATGGGATGATGGAATTGTATCAGCCATGCAGTGAGCCTGGATGGCCCATGAACAGCAGATATCCCCTGGAGGGAGGATGGGTCCTGGAAGAGATAAAGAACACTGCCCCACCTGGTTTAACAGCTGGCCATTAACAGAAGACACCTGCCCCCTCCCCACAGAGTTATGCGATAAAGAAAAACATCTCTACAAACAATTTCAATGGATGGGAATAGAATACATCTTGCACTGCAACCCAAGACACCCTAAAATTGTCAACATGATGTAAACAGAGCTTAGACCTAAAGCTGAAGAATCCACACAGGCTGTCCAGGGATTTCAGGGAGTCTCCCTCTCTGCAGACATTCCAGACTCACTGGATGCATTCCTGTGCCGCCTGCTCTGGATGGCCCTGCCTTGGCAGGGGCTTGCACTGGTGATCTCCAGAGGCCCATTCCAGCCCTAAGGATTCTGTGATCAGGAAGAAAGGAGAAATTTGAATGCTAAAGATGTTCAATCTATTGGTTGAAGATTCCTCAAGGTGTTCCTTTGCTACCACGTGATCCCACAGCTCCTCTGTGGGGTCCTACAGGGACGTCCCCACCCCTCCATGTTTCTGAAGCATCTGTGATGCCTTGGGGAGGCTGACATGAAACAGAGAAAGGACAGAGCTGGAGAATAAAGTAGGTGTTTATTGAAAGGCCTTTAAGGACACACCTTGGGCAGGACAAGAGCCTGGTCAGACCTACACCCAAGGTGGACCCAAAATGGTCACAATATGGACAAATAGTCATGAGGTCTCACACTTTTATTAGTTTTGGTCTATTTGCATCTTGGGGTTGAATTGTCCAATCCCAGGTCCAGGTGAGGCAGTCCCATCCTTCTTGTTTTCTCTCTTCAGCCACCGTTGTTGGTGCTTTTGGGCCTGGAAACTTGTCCCAGTTGTCCTTGGTGTGCAGCAGGAAAAGGATTTGTTTTGTGTCCCTGCTGTGTGCAGAGAGCTGAGTGACACTGGATGGGAGCTCAGAGCTGCCCCCCTGGGCAGCACAAAGTCTGAAATACGTGACAACTAAAACTTAAGGCATCACCTGTAGCTGGTGTAACCCATCCCCTCCACGTTTCAGCTCCTTTCAGCACTGCACGATTTGTAGCATTTGCAACAAGCTGGACCAAAACCATCAAAAAATATCTCGTGTCTCTGTGGTGTGGTATGAGGAGAGGGCAGAGAGCAGAACTTCAACGTCACAAGTGCAAGGGAACTTCAACACATTCAGAGGTGCTGTTTGTTACTTAAAGCATAGAGCGACAGAATGATGGAGTGGGTGAAGAATTGCATGAGACAAAACTCAGGAGAGAGCATTTCTAGCTGATTGCCCAGAGGATGAACTTCTAAAATTCATCTCACCCCTATATTCTGTTGTAAACATGGTGGTAAAATGAGAACTGAAAGATGTATTATTATTATCACTGTCCTCTTGCAAGTCTTTCTAGGCTAAGTATCCTTTCTAGGTGAGCAAGCAAGCAAAATTGAATGAACCATGTTTTTTTTCCCAGATTTCATCCATCTCCAGCTACTTCAATTGCCCACAGTTAGAAACAAGCAATAAAATGGTTGTGCCTGGAGTCAATATTCAACACAAAACGCATGAAAAGAATAACTATAAATATATATATATATATTAAAAAATCACTGCTTGTCTAGATTTACTGAAGCTGCCTGTGCACTTCAAGAGGGAGAAAGAGGATCTGTGTTACAGCAGATCTGTCACTGGGCTTCTCTTTACTACAAGCAGTTGCATTTAATTAAATTTTAATGCTGCAATTATCTCTTCTCAGCCAAGAGGATAATGTGTTACTCCATGCACTTACATTTTCTGTGTAGTTATTTAAAAGCAGCACGCTGCCTTTATGTGCCACCATTCCCACACCTCTCATTTCTCTCCTGCTCCAGCACAAAGAAGGAGTAGAAAATGGGAAGAGAAAATTGAATCATGTCTTAGAGGGAGGATTCTGTGCGTGGGAGGCACCTCCTGCCCGCCTGAACTACACCTGAGCTCGTTAGTGTAATATTAATTTATCTTTACTCAATTTCTGTTTAATGTAATTAGGAGTCCGGGATTAAAATCCTCACATCCTAAAGCAGGACAAGGCAGATGACTCACATTTTAGGAGATCTGTGTCTCTGCAATGACTGGGAAAACTGCATGAGTTATTTTCTCAAAACCATAGACATCTGAATTTAGGGGAAATTGAGTCTACAAGGGAAAAAGGGTGTTGTTGAAGGTCCATCTGAAACTAGGAAACTCCTTCTGAAACTGGGAAACTCCTTCTGAAACTGGGAATTTCCCTTTGAAACTGGGAAACTCCCCTTAAACCCTCTGACCCCCTCCCTGGGCCAAGGGCATCTCAGCGTAGGGGTGACACACATTTCTGATACTTTAAATAAATAGGTTGGGGCACACAATTTGTACCTCATGTGTCTTTATTTCTTTAGAAATGCACATTATTGCTGGTTTTACCAACTGTTTTGAGAGAAGTCTGAAGTCTGTTCAAGTCTTCTTGTTTCCTGAGCGTCCTGCAGCCCCGTCCTGAGTCAGTTGTGGGGTGCTTAGAAATTCTGCTTGTGTTCAACCAGCATGTGACACTCTAAAATATATTTTATTCTTGATAGGAATGGGAAACACTTGCCAATTTAAGCATGGTAAGGCTTTGGTTGTGTTCTGTGTGCTAGAAGGGGGAATTAAAGGCACAGCACACGACCAGGTTGTCATCTGTTGGACTCTGCAGTTAAATACAGCTGTAACCAGCAGTAGGATCAGGATTTTACCTACAACAAGGTGCAGAAAATTGTTTTCATTCTGGCTAATGTATATAAATAAAATAATAGTAATAATAAAAAAGTAAAATAATAAAAAACAAAAATAAAACCAAAAGAATNTGAAGCCTGTCCCCCAGCCCTTATTTCACGATGACGGCTGTCCTTGACCTGCTTGGATTATTGATGCTCTGGGTGAATAACCAAACACGAGGAGCTCTGTGCGGAGGCATTGGTTTGGTTTTAATCCCATTAAACACCACATTTAATGATCATCTGGGCAGAAGCTCTGCGAGATGTGGGAGAAATGAACCAACAATTTCCTGACTGCTAATCAATAAAGTGTAACTTCTGAAATCATGACATGGCAACTTTTAAAGAGTATCTTCAAACCTTTTTTTTTTTTTCACTGAGATTCTCTTTCAACTTTTCTTTGTCCAGCCTTTTTCATATAGGCTGCTCTGGACTGGGCTGTGTGGGACTGGAGGGATTTTGCTGTAGCTGGGGGAGCTCTGAGTGTTTTTCCTCTGTTTATAAATGAAATAAACAATTTCTCTGCTGCTCTGATCTGGTTATGGTACCTGGGGAAGCTGGAAAGCAAGTTTGGAATACATCTCCCTTCTGCTCTTGACCATTATGGTCACGATGAAGCACATTTCCAGTCGTCCCCACATCACCTGACAAGGGAGGCTGGTGGTGGTGGCAGCTGCAAGGGCCTCTGTGCCAGGAGAAATTCAGTTTTCAGGTCTGCTTATCCTTCCCTGAAAGTTGTTTCCCGTGTTCTACAGAATGGATTGGGTATACAGCATAGAAATGGAACATGGAATTTCTGTCAGTTTTCCCATTACCTCTAGCAACATCTAAAACTTCACTCTGATGCCATTTCAATTCCTAATAGAGCCATTTTCCTTTAGCTTGAACACTATTTTTAAAAATCATCAAATACATAAAGCAACGCAATAATGCATATATAATATACAATTAAAATTACACACGTGATGATTGTGATTTTTTTTTTTGGTAACCAAAAGTTGTTATCTCTTAGCTCACCCAGTCCCAAAATACATTTTGTGGAAAGGGAATAGCTCCAGCCAGCAACAGGATCAAATTTTATCCCTACCATGCCTCAGCTGCCAAAGAACCAACACACACTTTACACACACTTTGCTGCACAGAGTTTGCACAAGTCATCAGTGCTGCTATAGAAAATCAACACAATAAATACTCCTTTGTTGAACTATTGAAAAATGATAGAGTCAGAGTCTATGGAGTTCTCCTTGCCAACATTATGAAGAAATCAGCAATACTTTAACATCCAGGGAGCAGCTGGAGTGTGAGGAATCCCTGGGAGAAGTGGAGGTGGCTGTGGCAGAATGTTGGGAGGAAATCATGGAGTTATGAAGAGCCTCTTTTGAACCAAAATTATAACCTGCAATGCGAAGGCTGAGGTGTGGAAGGACCAGCCTAGAAAAAAGTTCAATTTCTAAAGAATTCCATCAGAAAATGGCAGGTACAATGTGATGGTGTGAGCCAGCAGAGACAGATGTTTGTTTGTTTATTTTCTTAGGTGTATGTAAGGGGTAAATCTATGATGCAGAGATATATCCACACATTTATACACAGACAGAGGCCATGAAAAGGGGGCAGTTACTCTGAAATAGGAGGCAGGACACAGCTGAGAAGAACAGGCAAGTCCCCACCTTCCCAGCTGCCTGAAATGTTTTAAAAGGTCTGGGTGTTCACCACATGGAAAATCCCTTTTTTCTTCTCTCCACCCAGATTTCTCAAGGGGTCTCCAGGGTAACTCTCAGCGTCCACTTCAGTTTCTCAGGCAGTTTGCTGAAGTTTCCAATCCCTACATCCACATGTGTAACTCTTGGGTGTGGGGACTATTTGAACACCTCATTTTACTCTGCTTTCACACTTAATTTAGGAGGATAATCCCCCTTTGCCCCTCTCTCCCCAGTCAGCACTTCAGCTTCCGTGACCCACTTCCTGGAGATGTTCATCTCTCAGCCTTGATTGCAGCAAACACCTACAAAGTTCTGTTTCACCTCTTCCAGCGCTGCTCCCCACCCAAAAAGGATAAAATAACCATGAATTTAAATCATTCCTATCTACAACTTGCAGCATGACTGTTCGCTGCGGCATGTGAATTTATTGTCACGATAATGGCGAGCTCTGCAAAACATGCAATATATATTTGTTATTCGTATCTTTAAAATATTAGCTGGCACACACACAGTTTAGTAACTATGGCAACACTGATAAATTTGAAAATAATGGCTCCTATTTGCTTTGTACAAAAAAGGTCAAGGACTGAACACTTGGAGCACAAACAGGAAGAGCCAATTTTGAGGATTAACTGCTGGAATTGGTGGTGTTAGCATTCCCCATCCTGGTAACATTCATCCCTGGACACAAGGGACCCATTAGGGATTCAAAAGGGGAAATATCTCTCTTGAGTAGCAACCCGGAGGCATGAAATTTCCAGTTTCTACCAAATGTTCGATTTCCTCTTATTTTTCTCTCAACCTTTGAGTGATTTCATTTTTTCTTAAAATCACCCTAATGACCTTAAAACTTTCCCGGAGCTGGGATAATAGGCTATAGTAGGACTCCACACATGGACAAATATTGACAGAGAACACTCACATAGGAACTTGCTGCAAGCTCTGCTAGGCCTCCACCCTAATTGTTATTGCCAATACCTGTGGCAGGCTTTTTATCAGAGAATTAAATACCCTGGCATTGCCTCATGCTGAGCAAACAGGGGCTGGAAACCCAGGAAAATAAATCTGGATGGCCTCAGTTTGGACATAACCTGGCTGGGCTGAAGTCTGGCATTTCATATGATTTAAAGCCAATGTCTAAACAGGCTTTAAATAAAAAAAAAATGGCTTCAAATCAGAAATGCTAAAGAGGAGTGTCTTCAAGGTCTGGAGCAGCTTAAATAAGAAATACTGCAGACATCCATGGTTTTTCCTATTTATATCAGGGACAATTTGCCATCAGCAGGATTTATCTGTGCATGGGAGTGCTCAGGGTGCTGAGTGGCAGAAGAAGAGCTCCGAATTTCGGGAGAGCTTCAGCAGATGCAGCAGAACAAAGGGGCAAAGCCCTGGCACAGACGGTCTTTGATCTGCCATAATTATAAACCAAAAGAAACAAGGCGCTGCCGCTTGGCAAACAAAGGTAGGATGGGAATGCAACCAGGGCTCCACCTGGGCTCAGTCCCAGGAGAAAAGGTTTTGGTGAGACAGAAGGTAGGAGAGAGATTCAGACCGGGCACCAGGAATTTCCCTATCACTCTTCACAGAAATCACAGAATTCCAGAGTGGTTTGGGTTGGAAGGTGTGGGTTTGTTATCTTCTTTTCCTCAGTTAGAGCTGGGATTAAATGCTCGGGAGACGCAGTGTTTGCGTTTGGACTCAGCTGTTTGTTAATTCTTATCTATAGCACAGTCTCACAAGTTGTCAACTCTAGCTAACAAAAAATACGGCTCTCACTCTTGACAAGGTCTTTTAAGCACTAATTGTTCAATAAGGAGATGACACCACTATTATTTTTACTTTTAACCCGACAACCAGCCACCCCTGGTCCGCAATGTGGATTTTTCGCCCAATCACAAAACACCACCCAAACCCATGAAGAAGAAGGTGAAAGAAGAAGAACCTAGTCAACACCCCATATCCTCCATCTTGCTCTCTATATGTTACTGTATACTAAAACCTTAAATCCTAAGTTTTCCACCCTGTGATATCACACAATTCTATTCAATCTCCACACTCACAACCCCAGTGCTGTCATTCAATTTTGGGAGCCTTTTCTACGGCATCAGGTCAAATGTAGGGCCTGCTGGAGGGTCAGTGCCTGCCAGCACAGAAAGCCTAAAATCCTCATTTTCCAGGGTTCCAGCAGGCAGGGACCTTAAAGATCACCTTGTTCCAAGCCCCTGCCATGGGCAGGGAAACCTACTGCAGAGAAGGTTCTGATGGATGATTAAACAGGATGGGCAAAGTCATCATCTTTTCTGGACACTCTGGGGCAAGAGTGTCCTGCTGGATTTCACAGGATATTTTGGTATCACATGTAGTGTTAAAACCAGGTGAGACTGTGCTCAGCTGCTCTCTGGGGAAAGACATAATCCATCCAACCTAGATTTTTATAATTATTTTCGGTTTTGATTGCAGGGTCTGCAGGGTGGGTCTCTTCTTAATACTCCTCTTAGTGTCAGCCTGTGCAGAACTGGGCAATAACTCGATTTCTCACTGTCTTCCCAGTGCTTTGGATCACCAGGAAGGCAGTTGAGGAAGAGGAGGAGCTTATAAATCCATCACAGCAGAATTTTTCCCTTGCTCCCAATCACACACGTGCTGGATCTTGTGCTGGGTGCGGGGATCTGACACGTCAGAGTGTGAGAGGTAACATATGTTAGTCTGAGCTCTCATTCCCCAGCCTCAGGGAGTGCTGGAATGTTTATTTGAATTGAGTTGCAGTTATCTCATGTGCTTGGCAATTTCAAACAGTCTGTGCGTGTGTGTGTGTGCAGCACAATCTTTTTACAGATTATTAAATTAAAAAAAAAAAAGGAAGTAATCTAATCTAATTTTCTGCGTGGCAGAAGTTACTGGTGCATCTTAAATTAACTCCTGTTGAATTAGTACTGGTTTATGAGGGAAAAAAAGCACCCAAATTAATGTAAAAACCCCCAGAAGTCAAATTTTCTTGCATGCCTGAAGTCCCTCATATCCCAAAAGTAGTTGTTCCAATTGGTACAAATTGTCCAATTTGTTCCAACTGGTACACATTGTTCAAAAAAGGCATTTTCATCCAAAAATATGGATTTCGGAAAATAATTTTAGAGCAAATTTATATTCTATTTCTGCTTAATCTATATCAATATACCCTTGATATTCTCCACTTTTATTTTGATTAAATATCTGATAATCATGGCAATTTTTGCATCATCAAGAGAAGGATTGTTGATTTATCACCATTTTTCTTTTAAAAGCAAACACAATCCAAAATTAACTCCTGAAAAAGTGCTTATAAACACATTAAAGAGCACACCAGTGATTTACAATAATTTCTATTTTCTAACTGCTCTTGTAGGTCCATTTTTCACTATGTAAGTTTTGAATATTTTTCTAAATGTTTGATCAGACTGTGTTTTGTTGGTTGTTGTGCTGATTGTACCTTAATGGCCGGGTCACTCACTCTGGATTACATTGTGACATCACAGACTATTGTTAACTGAGAATTGCTTTTTGAAAGCACAAATTATTCCTTTCTTGACCAAATTTATTTATTTAGTTTTGTCATGACACAGGTCACAGCTTTCTAGAGGAATAGGGTAGGTTTTCTGACACAATTTGTAAACCCATAAAAGTTTAACAGAGCAATTGATGAGGTGAAAATAGGATCTCTTATTCCTTACAACCTAAACCCAAGAGTGAAGAGTGTGATTCCTGCTCACCCATCAGTAAAAATTAGTAAAAGGGACCTCAGACCCACAAAAAATATCCATGTGCTGTTTTCTCTAAATGTCTGATTCCCTAAAGTGAGGAGTAAAATGAAGCACTCTGTGTGATCGCTGAGGCTAGCATGTCCCAGTTTCAGGGACAGAAAGATGAGGCCACACCAGCAGCAGTTCAAGGCAACTATTTATTACAAAAATCTGACTCCATTTATATACATTTGTACAAAGGTCCAGAGATTGGCCACCACAGGGGCCACCTCCTCAACCTGGATGGTGAATATCACCATCAATCATTTCTTCTCTCAGAGGAGAAATATGGAAACATTCTAAAAATACACATTGTTTACCTGACGCTGCATGAGAATCTGCAGCACAAAGACAGAAGGCAGAAAATTCAGGGCCACAACTTTGAGTGGAAAACATTTTCCTTGTGGAAACTCCAGTCTGGGGCAGAACGGATCTGACACAAATTGGGAAGGGGCAGAGCCCTGCCATGGTGAAAGTGCCACACCTGCTGAGTGTGATGCTTTAATCTGCCTTTCCAGCTCAGCTCCTGGAGGAGGAATACCCAGGCAGGCATGAAATCAGGGCTGGCAGAATTCCCTAGGGAAAAGCTGGCTTTGGGGGTTGGCTGGAAGGCGCAGGACCTGAGTGACGCGGGTTGAGGTGACACCAGTGCAGAAGATGTAGGAATACACAGGACAGAGAGTAAAACAGACTTGATTAGCATGGCTGGTTTGATAACCAAGATGCCATGGCAGGAACAAACAGAGCTTTGAAGATTACAGAAGATGGGATTAAACCAGTTTATGGGAAGAGGAGAGATTCAATCAACCCCCTGCAAGCAAAGATGTTGTAAAATGTAGAAAATGTTTGTATGACGTTTTAACCAGATTATTGTAGTGGAAAATTATTAACCTTCTTGAAATGGTACATAAGCTTTTGGAAAACCTGAGTAAAATAGAATTCTGATCACGGAATCAGTCTTCCCGTCTCTCCATCCATCCTCAATAACAGGGACGAAGGATTTCTCTTTTATGCTTTCCTGAGGTGGTGGAAAAAGAATTCCTGTCGGACCTTTAAGAGAGACAGAACCACTGGGAGATGTCTTAATAATGATGATTTATTGCCTCAGTCTCAAGGAGTGAGAACATCTTCACCTCCTCATACTCCAGGAGTTCATGGCCAGTGGTCATCAGTGATCACAGGTTACAAGGTCTCTTAAAGATTAATTAGCCAATGAACTACTGCCACAAAGAATGTTTCTACTTTCACACCAACACCTAATTAATTTGTCTTACACATCTCTGCTGCAGTGTGGACTCTCTTGACCAATCATCTCATGGCACACAAACTTAGGTAGCTACACCTCAAAACTTCTTATTACCTTTATAACTACTTCTATATCTTAAACCTTGAACTCTAAAACTTTCCACTACTTGGATTAATGTGTTTCTACCTAAACTGCAAGCTCACATTTTTACTTATGGACTCTAAACTTGGAAGCCTTTTCCAAGGGTCTCAGGTTGAACCCTGAATTCTTTTTTGTATTTGGGCCTGCATGCACAAGATTTTGAGAATTTTCTGGGCCTGGAATTGCCACGAATTCCTGCTTGGGTAGTTCCCTCAGCCTCATCAGAGTGGTGATCCACCCCCATTCCCAGATCCATCCCTTCTCTGGACACGCTCCAGCCCCTCAATATCCTCCTTGTGTCGAGGGGCCTCAAAATCACCCCAGGATTGGAGGTGTGGCCTCACCAGGGACAATCACCTCTCTGCTCCTGCTGGCCACACTAATTTTGATTAAAAGCTGACCACATCTTTGATTTTTGTGGACTTCCAATGCAACCCATTCTATTTTCTTAAATAAATTCTGTGAATCCCTTGGGGTCTCAGTGCCAGCACTGAAAAGTTGTCTTAAAAGTACACAAAGAAATTAGTAATCTTAGCAGTGAAATAGTGAACAAAATGTCATTGCTTTTGTTACTGTTGGATGAGTTTGTTTATTTATTTAAACTATTTTTAACTGAAGATTTAAGTTCCATTTTGTAACAGCAGTCTCTGAGCTTACACAAATACATGTTTTCATCCAAAATAAAATGTCACCTTCGGTTCCTGAGGAGTTCGATAGCTGTTGAGAGAAAGAAGAGACTGCATTTTGTTTAGACAGACATGAACATCATCTAGTGAAGGAAAAACAAATAAAATCAACCGCAGAATGGTTTGGTGATTTATCTTTAGTTTGCAATTCCTCATCCTGTTAAATTTCAGATATTTGGGTCAAAATATTTGCCACATGCACACAGAGGTTTGCGATGACATTTTGTCTGACTGAAGGAGCCCTAACTTTGGTGTGGAAGCAAGTCATGTTTCCTCAAAGTCATGTTGAGAGGGACATTGAGTGGTGTCCCTTCAAATGAAATATGAAATTACCTGCAAGCTTTTTATTTATTTATTTGTCTACTTATCTATCTATTTGTCTACTTATTTATTTATTTGTCTACTTATCTCCTGTGAAGGGAAGAGATCTCCCAGTGTAACCTGCTCCCTGCTACTCATGCTGCGAAATTAATTCAACCTCAGTGACGTAATTCATCTCTCTATCAGTGTCAGGAAGAATTAAAACATTTTCAAGCTGATAAAGACTGGAAAAAATTATCTCAGACCACGCACCCCTAGACTCCTGCTGATATAACACCTACAGTACATTCTGAACTTTGGAATGAGAGTTTTGAGGAATTTTTTTTTTCCATCAGAATATTCACCTTGCTTTGAGTTGACACATCAGATTACAACTGACATTATAATTTGTACATTAACACTTAAGGGTCTTCTGACTTTGAATATTACTTTGATAAGTTACTTTTCCTCCAGGTTCTCCAAGGAACTCCTGGTGAAGAATGGCAGGAACAGCAGGAATTCCCTGCTGGAAAGGATCTGAATATGCATCCCCCTGCTAAGCTAACCCCCATCTATTTCCCATTTGCAGATACCAACTCTGCAGAAAGGAAAAGGCAACTTCCTACACCTGCCCTGCCACCTTGCTGCAGAAGGACATTTTGGATTGCTGGAGAAGAACATTTTTGATTCCTGGAGAAGAACATTTTTGATTGCAGCAGAAGTAAAGTTTGGTTTGCTGAAGAACATTTTGGATTGTAACAGAAGGACATTTTTGATTGTAGCAGAAGGACATTTTAGATTGCAATAGAAGAACATTTTGGATTGCTGGAGAAGAACATTTTGGATTCCTGGAGAAGAACATTTTTGGATTGCTGAAGAAGAACATTTTCAATTGCAGTAGAAGGACATTTTGGATTGTAGCAGAAGGACATTTTAGATTGCAGTAGAAGGACATTTTAGATTGCAGTAGGACATTTTGGATTGTAGCAGAAGGACATTTTAGATTGCAGTAGAAGAACATTTTGGATTGCAGTAGAAGAACATTTTGGATTGCACAGAAGGATGTTTTGGATTGCTGCAGGAAGGAGAAGTGGTTTCTGAGACCCTGTCAGTGCCTCCCACAGCAGCAAATCCATCCTGGCTCATTCCTTGTGCAAGGGAAGCAGCCCCTGGGGGATGTTGTACCCTTTGCATGAGATCTTTTGGAGATCTCAGGACTTTTTGCTGCCTCTGCAGAAGCCTGACAACGAACGTGTGGTTTGATATTTTATTAAATTAATTCTTTGTTGTTAACGCTGTGGTAGGTTGACACTGTCTGGATGGGCAGCCAAGCCATTCTGAGAGCTCCCTCTTCAAGTGGGCAGGGAAGAGAAAAGATTCCTGAGCTGGGATAAGGACAGAGACACATCATGGCCAAATGCAGACACAGGCAAAGCAGACTCAAAGTCAGGGATGTTAATTGAATTTATTATCAACAAATTCAGAGCAGGATAGTGAGAAGTAAAATAAATCTTAAAAACACCTTCCCCCCATTCCTCTCTCCTCCCCACCTGAGGAGATGGAAATGGGGATTGTGGTCATTCCCATGTTGCTCCTGTCACTTTTTAGGGAGAGGAGCCAGAGTCCTTCCCCTGCCCCATTGTGGGGTCCCTCCCACAGGAGACAGCTGATCTTCACGAGATCTATTATCTGCCTCACAGTGATGGAGAAAAATATTCCTGCCTTTCATAATCACACGGGAGGTGAGGCAGGAATGACTAAACTGTCTGACCATGCCACAATCACGGATTTAGGACAAAGGCTGCTCCAGTCACCCAGGCCAAGAGGGGATCCTTGATCATGGGGCAGAGGGGCTGAGGGTAACTGGAGCTGCCTGACTCCCTGGGAGCCCTGCTGGCTGCTGGAACTGGCCTGCTCTTGAACAAACACTGCTGAGGAGGAGTTCTGACCTTTTCATCTGCTGTTTTGTCTCCCACACAACATTACTGTAGGCCGTGATTATGTCTGTTCATTTTTTTTCTTCTTGACAGATGGTCTGATACAGCCCTCAACTCTTGACAGCAAAGGAGCAATAGATATTTCTCTGACATCCCTCTTTATCTTAATTTATTTTACAGTACTTCTGAGTCCCAAAAGTATTATTGTAAAACTTGTTTTAATGGTACCCCTTAAATCCCAAGAATTAAAGTCAGCTGAAGGAGAATATATGTGATATTTTATTATGATGTTAAGAAGTCTCTCCCAGGTTAAGCAATCTGTTTCACTAATATTCTCCTTCTGCATTTTCATTCTTTTCTGACTCTGCTGCAGCTTAACAAGATATTTCGATCTGTCAGGTAATTCTTTCTCTCCTTCTTTCCATTTTGACATGTGAATATAAATTATCTTGCTGGTGGGTTTTGAATAACTTTTAGTTCAAATTCTAGAATTAGGATTTAAAAGCTTAAATGCCATGATAGGGTAAGGGAGAATGACTTTAAGCTTAAAGAGAGGAGGTTTAGACTAGAAATTAGGGAGAAATTCTTCCCTGTAAGGGTGGTGAGGCACTGGAACAGCTTTCCAGAGAAGCTGTGGCTGCCCCTGGATCCCTGGAAGTGTCCAAGGCCAGGCTGGATGGGGCTTGGAACATCCTGGGATAGTGGAAAGTGTCCCTGCCCATGGCAGGGAGTGCAACAAGATGAGTTTTAATGTTCCTTCCAACCCAAACCATTCTATGACTTCATGCTCCTTGTCCCTGATTTTTTCCAAAGGTCATTCCCACCACTCAGTTCCCCTTTGAGGGTTTTTTGGCTTTGTTAACTCGCGGTTTAAAACCGCTCAGAATGTGCTACAAGCTCTGTGCACTCTGCTAAAACACAAATTAGTCCAGTATTGATTGTACAGGATGGGCATTGAGGCATCACCTCAGGTAGAGCCCTTGTCTGGTGCTAGAACACACTGTACTGACAATTGGTGCAGCTGAAAACACTGGCCAGGGTTGGCTGGTGCCCTTGAACTGTGACAGGAGAGCAGCTGGATCAATACATCTGACATATTTCCCATTACCACACTATGGCCAAAGCCATTGTTCACCCTCAGGAATCCCTGTGCTGCCAGGCTGACGCAGCAGCAAAATGTGGGGAACAGAAACAGGAGCTCTTCAGCAGCTCAGCAAAATAATCTCATCAAGAGGGCAACAGGGAGTGGCTAAAAATGAGCTAAGTGGGGGAAAAAACCCACATAACCTCAGCTTCCAGTTTATGTTGTGCCTGCACAACTGCTTCAGTGTCTGCATCACATTTGAATGCTCCTGAAGTCGGGGGTTTTTGTCTGGAGAAACCTTAAATGCACACCAGCTCTTTTCCTTTTTCATGATGGGAAGTGGAAAACCAATAATATTTAGGCTAGGGAGCCTAATTCCTATCAATTCACTTGAACTCTTGCTCTCAAGTATCTCTTGGAGCAGTTTTCTTTCTCAATGTCTCTCTTGCTGTGAAGGGCCCAAAACTGACCCCAGGGTTTGAGGTGTGGCCTCAGCAGTGCCCAGCACAGAGGGACAGTCCCTGCCCTGGTGCTGCTGGCCTCACTTGCTGGCACAGGCCTGGTGTCATTGTCCTTCTGGGACAACTGGGCACTCCTGGGGTCGTGTTCAGCCCCACATCCAGTAAAGGATGGAGATTCTCCTCAGCCCTCCTTTTGTTGTTGATGTATTTACAGAAAACTCTCCTTTTATTCCTGAGTTCTGTTGCTTTTTTATCTTCTTTTCTGCCAGAGTTGGGATTAAGTGAGCGAGATGGTGTTTCTTGTTTGGACCCAGATGTTTATTAGTTCTTATCTATGCTACAGTCTCACAAACTGTGAGTTCTACAGCACTTCTAGCTAACAAACTAAAAAAAATGGGCCCTGTCTCTCTCTTTTCAAGGCCTTTTAAGGATAAACTGTCCAATTAAGAAATGACACCTAAATTATTTTTACTTTTAACCCAATAACCAACCACTCATGGCCCACAGTGTGGACTTTTCTATCCAATTACAAAACACCACCCAGAGCCATGAAGAAGGTGAAAAAGAAGGACTCAGCCTCCACCCCAAATTCTCCATCTTGCTTTATATATATTACTGTATTCTAAACCCTTAAACTCCGAGTTTTCTACCCTGTGATATCACACAATTCTATTCAAACCACACACCCATAATCCCAATGCTATCACATAATTTAGGAAACTTTCTCCACGACCTCAGGTCAAATGCAGGGTTTGCTTGGGGGTCAGTGCCTGTCAGCACAGAAAGTCTAAAATTCTCAGTGCCCAGGGCTCCAACAGAGTTCCACACAAAACTCTGTGCTGGGCTAGGCCTATCTTTTTTTATTATTATTTTTTAAATTCTGTATCTTTTCCTTGCTTTGAATCTTGTGAGCCACAGGCACTGACCTTGTTTTTGTGCTATTTCTCTGACACTCTGCTGGGACCATGGGAGAGACATTACGAACAATTTACCCACAGAAGTTCCTACTTCCCAGCAGCTGTGCAGAAATGAAGCCTTAAATTTGCATTTTTTCCAAAGACAACAAAGGTGCTGGAGCCCTGTAACTAAGCCCCTTTTTTATGGGATGATTTTGTGTTTGGGATGGTTTTTCTCATGGGTCCCACACAGCTGAGGCAGAGGAGAGTGAGGAATCAGGGATCCCAACCAGACTGAATGAGAGTGTTTGAGGCCGACAGGGGAAATGCAGCTCCCTTTTCTTTCGAGGCATTATGAAATATCCTGCTGTGATTGCCATGTCTTTCATCTCAAGCTGCCTTAGCCTAGCTCTTAAAGATGAGATATTTTCATAGGTGCACTGATCATGAACATAATTTGTGATGTTGCCCAAAATACAAGAGGAGGAAGAGTGAGGACAGAGTAATATAGGACAGCATAAATAAAAATAAAGGTTTGTATTAAGTTCTTTAAGTGGCAAATTCTCAGTGAGGAGAAAAAGGGGTCACTTCCCTCCAGGAATGTTGGTTAATGTTACTGAGCTCAATAAATTGTTGTGGTATTGCTGGGTGTGATTCTCCTGCCGGATGTTCCCTGTGCAGACATCCTGGGCTTGTATTGCACATCAGACCCACTCAGGGCAAATTTTTATTAGACCTTCATTAGGTTTAATCGTCTTCAGCTTTCTCTGAGCAGAATATCTGTGATTTTTAGTGGAAATTATACCCCTGCAAGGACAATCAACAAACCTACACCCACCTCAGCACTACAGTCTAACACCTCTGAGGTACGTCCTGTCTCCTTAAAATTGTGCACGGAATGAAGAATGAACACAAATCAAAGCTTTCATGGTAAGAGAACAAAGCTTCCTCTGAAAGACTTCAGGGCAGATGGCTTGGATTGCTTTGTTCAGGCACTCACCTCCTTGTCCTAATTTTGGAAAGGAATTGAGGCAAAATCAAGCGGAATCAACGCGGTGAATAAATAATGCCGTGTCTTTATATAGCTTTTCCTATACCCCCGTCTCACAGAGTGCTCGTGGCAGTGCTATTCCAGGCATTTTGCACCTTATGTAACAGAGCTGTCCTCCTGCTGACTTTGAAATGGATTGCTCTTGGCCTCCAAATCATCTCCTGACAGCGCACGCCACTGTGATCGCTGAGGCTGGGACTGTCCCAACTTCAGGGACAGAAAGATGAGGCCACCAGCAGCAGTTCAAGGGGACAAACTCTTTAATTCAAAAATCTGACTCCATTTATATACATTTGTACAAAGGTCAAGAGATTGGCTACACAGGTTGCCACCTCTCTAACCTGGATGGTGGACATCGCCATCAATCAATTCTTCTCTCAGAGAACTATGTAAACATTCCAAAAATACACATTTTTTACATGAAGCTGCGTGAGAATTTGCAGCACAAAGATGGAAGGCAGAAAATTCAGGGCGACACGCCACAGATCCTCAGCTACTTCTTCCAGCAAGTTTTACTCTTTGCTTGTGCTTTAGTTTTAAATGTGCAAAGGGAAACTTGGAGTTCTGTGTTTTCCAGGTGAGTCTGAGCTGGCAGATGCATCTCAACAACAGAAAAACATCGGAATGAGAGATTTTCCCCACGCACATGTTATTTTCCTACCACGTCATCGATAATATCCCACACAAAATGAAGGAAGAGAAATTAAAGTTCACAACTCTGTGTAGTTTGCCACTTTGTTGGACCGAAAGCACAGATGACTGAAATGACTCATCTAGGTTTTCATGCCACTGCAGCCACGCTGTGCTGTTTAAGGAGAGGATAAATCACCTCCAAGGTGTAATTTATATTATCCAAGAAGGGATATCCAAGGGAGGTTGAGTTCATGACTGGCTTTACAGGTGATGTGCTGTGTCTGTTACATCTATGAAGTGAAATATTCTTAAGTTGAATTCTGTGCAAAATAGCTTTCCTCCTGAACAACAGTTGTAAGTTTTAGATATAAAGACTTTTCTCATCACCAATCTGATCCAAAAAGTGGCATTTTCCAAGTTCTTGTTTGTAGAATCTTAGGAAAAAAAAGTGTTCATATTAACTAGCTAGATTTATGTGATAATTTTAGGTTTGTACCTAATTTATTTTTTTTAATAAAGTAGCTTAGTTTAGTTCTTGAAATAACACGGACCACAAGGCATCTAGATATCTTGAAAGCGAGAGGTTTTCTTTTTACACTTTGTTTTTTTAGACGCCAGAGGAAAGAACACAGTGTTCATCTGAAAGCAGGAGAGCTTGTGCCTGATTATACCCAGCTATTTAAATACTGGTTCTTATTATACTGCCAAATATTGCATGCATTTATTCATTTTTTCTTCTGATTCTTCCAAACTGAGGTAATCTATTTATTGATGTGCCATAAATCATTCTGTTCTGCGTCCTAATGCGTCAAAAGAAAACATATTGGGTGACAAAAAAAATCAAGTGTCCATTTAACTCAAGGACATATTCACTGGTGTTCTTCGCAAATACCATATTACAAATATATAATTGTTAAAAAAATTATCCTGAAAACCAAACAATTCTGCAAGGCCATTTCGATAAATATTACTCTTTTTTTTTACTGTTCCCATGAGGGACCTTTTTCATCATATGGTTTGACCACTGAGCCCAAAGTGAAATATTCTGTAACTTGTGGGAAGAGCACAATTAGTCTCCTCTTTCCTATGAAAACAAATATG
This sequence comes from Cyanoderma ruficeps, assembly GCA_008694505.1. Lineage (NCBI taxonomy): Eukaryota > Metazoa > Chordata > Aves > Passeriformes > Timaliidae > Cyanoderma > Cyanoderma ruficeps. The sequence continues at coordinate 1,529,376 of VZDJ01000046.1, forward strand.
ACTGAAAAATGCAGCCCAAAAAACCACTTTTAAGCTGGCATAGACTAATTAGGGAATCAATTACAAGTTATGTGATTGATGGAGGCAAAGCAGAAACACCTTTGTGACACGCTGGGAAAGACTGGCCTGATCATATTTACCCATGGACAGAGGGAAAATTTAGATACTTATTTGTTTTACTCATGCTAAACCTGCAGACTGAATGGTGTTATGTTTTAGAATTTGGTGCCAGGACTGGCTTGAGCAAAGCCAATGGTAGTAAAAAGGATTATTGTCCTTATTGGTATTGGTATTATTGTATTATTATCATCCCTCTCCCTGGGATGGCTCTGTCCCATCCAAAACACCTCAATCCCAAGGAATGTCCACTCCTGACCTCAGGAGCAGCCCAGTCCTGGAGCTGAAAGCATGAAGTGACCACTTCATTTGGGAGGAAGAACTGAATTCAACCAATATATTAGCAATGAATTCAACCCTCTACATGTTAGCAATGATATCTCACTTGTTTCAAAGCCCAGATAAATCTCTCTGACCTGTTTTATTATTTCCTCCTGTGATTACAGTCTGTGGATCCTTCTCTCACATCCACTGGTAAGGGATTTGTTTTTGCAAGCTCAGTGCTGTGGTGTTGCTACCTAACCTCTACATTTATTAACTTTTTTTGCTTTCCCTCTAAATTTATTAACTTTGCAGGTGTTCTGGATATTTGTGACAAAGAAACCTGCCCTGCTGTGATGCACGCACTGAAATCTGGATTTGTGCGACAGGGAAAGGTGACACAGCTCATTTGCTTCAGACGTGTGAGACCACACAGAAGCAATAAAATAAAATTACAATGTCCCACACTGCCCAGTGTCCTGGCTTGTGGCTCTTGCCAGCATCATGGAGAGCACCTCATTTAATCCACAAAATAAATGCGGCAGAGGAAATCGTTGGCAACGAGAGCGGGAGCAGTTTCGCATTCGTGATTTTGAGTTTCTCACTGAAAGCCAACTCTTCCTCAACAGCTCTCCCCAGTAAAGTGACTGCCACAAGAGAAATATTTCTATTCATCTGCTTAGAGAGAGGCTCCCTCTGCATTATATCCTAAAAAATGTGTTCACCACCCCTCAGAAGTTTTCCCCAGTGCAGCAACTGCTCTGATCATCCCTGACTCCTGGATTCCAGTCAGAAAAGAAAAATCATATTTGTTTGCACACTCTGGAGTTTTGAAAAAACTTTTACTGCTGTGAGAGACCTCCAAGGGACAGAACATTCAGCCTGTCTGACCTGTTTGCCATGGACCACATCATCCAATTCCTTTGGTATTCGTCATGTCCATGGGGCTGGATTACTGCACTGATTTTTTAATGAATGTTTTATCAGTTCCTTTCAGCCAGGATTCAAACTTTCTCTCTCTGCCTTCCTTTGCTGCGTGTAAAACTGCCTTTCCTTTTCCTTTCTGGGCAGAGACGATAAAGAGATTCAGAACTGGGCAGTGTTTGTTTGGAGCCAGCTAAAGGCCCCACAGAGAGGCCGGCTGATAAACACCAAGGATTTGATTGGGGTTTTTGTCTATTAGTTGGGGTTTAACGAGGAAAATGGAGTTACCTGTAAAAAAATCATAGTTCAGACTGAAAGAGAGGAAATTTAAGTTACATATGAGGAAGAAATTGTTCCCTGTGACAGTGATGACAGAGATTTCCCAGAGAAGCTGTGGCTGCCCCTGGATCCCTGGAAGTGTCCAAGGCCAGGTTGGAAGGGGCTTGGAGCAGCCTGGGATAGTGGAAGGTGTCCCTGCCCATGGCAGGAGTGGAACTGGATGATCTTTAACCTTCCAACCCAAACCATTCCAGAATTCTGTGGTACATTATTCTAATGGTGGATTTGAGGGTATTAGCATAATTCAGTGTGCAGCACACTCACACCCTGGAGCTGGAGCTGATTGCTCAATCCCTTTCCTCACCACTTCTCTCTCCCCTCCCAGATCTGTTTAATTCCAGGATTTGAGAAGCCTGTAGGCAGAGAGAGGGAGAAAAAAGGAGAAATAGGGGGAATGGAGTCAGAGAAAAGCCCTGAGGTGAGGGGGTTCGTGTGGTGTGATTTGAATTCCAAACCAAAGGTGAAAGAAGGAAGTTTGAATGAAATCAAGCCCAGCACAGGGGGGTTTGATCAGCTCTGGCTTGGCAAACCAGATAGGGAAAAATGATGCTGCAATGTTTTATCAGAAGAAAAGTTCTATGAAAGGGCTGTGAGAGCTGAGGAAATGAAAGATTAATAAAGTCAGAACCAGCAGTGACAAGGGACAGCAAACATCTGCACCTGGGCTTAGTGGAGCAGTACAGCTGGATGGAATTCAGAGATCTCCGAGGTGTGGGGAAGCAGCAGGATTTGGCAAAGCATTCCCTGTGAAATGGCAGATTAATGGGGGAGAGGTTGATCTTCACACAGTCCCTGTGACAAAGTCGAGGACAAAACCAGGAGAGCTTAGACAAGATTATGTTTGGCTGTGACAGTCATCCTAAACCACCAAGGAGCTCAGCCTGCCTCCCTCAGATGGACTGTGAATCCTGAAAAGCCCATGTGCATACTTCAAACAGATAGAAACCCAGTGTAACTAAACCCATATTGAATTGCACACTGGTGCAAGGTTATCCCAGTTAAAGCACAACGTTCAGAGGGGAAACATTAAAATGCGCTGAGATAATGAGCCAGAGAAAAAAATAAATTGTATTTTTAAAAAACTCTGTATATGGACTAAATCAGCCTCCTAAAACCATCTCTAGGAGGCTGAAGGCTGATTTCTCTGCTGTTGAGACAGAAAAGCTGAAGCACAGAGGAGCGAAATCATTCCTAAAAAAGCAGAAATCAGAAAGCCTTACTGAACTAATTGTTCTCTCCACTACACCAATTCCTTCCTCATTCTCAAGAATGAGCTGAGATTGTAAAATATTCCAAGTCTTAGTTGTGCTTGGTTGGTTGTGTGTGTCTGTAAAATACCTTTATTTTCATTTTGGTTGGGTTGAAAGGGAAAAGAAATATTTAGTGACAGGTTCTTCAGACCGTTTAAACACCAGGTTTTTTTTCTCCCCAGATTTTTATTGATTATTTTTTCCCCTTTTCAATGAGTTTCATGATATGGTACCATATCAGATTTTATTCTGATGCATTATTTCTCTTGCAGAAATATTATTTCTCTTGAGTAGGTTTAGATGTCAATAGGGAACAAAGTCTAACTCACAAGGACAGGAAACGGAGAATATTCCCTGTATTTCTTCCCCCCAAGAAAGTTGTGCAGAATCATTTTCCTAAAATGGGAACAGAGACTGAACACCCTGCCAAAAGGCCAAGCTCAAAGGTAAATATTAGTGTGAGAGTACAAGTAAGGAAAACACTTCTAATTTTATAGTGCTTTCCATCCGAGTGTTTCAAAACATCTCCCAGATATTGATCAAGACTTTCTGAAGGATTTTTTATAGGTCAGGCACGTCAGCACGAGTTTCCCATCACAATGTAAGAGGTGAAAAGCCTCTAGAATGGAAAGAATGCTTTCTGTGGTTTGTTTCTGACAGCTGAGAAAGAGAAATCAAAATAAAAGAGTTCAGTTATTTTTGCAATAATGGGGGGGGGGGGGGGGG
>VZDJ01000046.1:1533036-1552146 GCA_008694505.1 Cyanoderma ruficeps
GGTGGTTATGCTTATGTGTGTGTTTTAAAGGAGTGTTTGGTGAGAAATCCGTAAAGAAAAAAGTCCCTGGATTCAGAATTAACCTTTTTCCGTCATCCCTTTGAAATAAAATTGGTGGAGTTTAAATAAATAAACATTATTTGAAGTTTATTTGATAGACCCTTGAAATAGCAGATTAAATGATGCTGAAATCACATGTGATGAAATTTGTTCATATTCTTTCCTCATCCTGATCCCAGCAGTTACTCAGACCCTGTGGCTGAAGTTTTTCACCTTCCCATTGCTTGTGCAGATTTTTTCCTTAACCGATTTTATTCCAGCTGATGCCACAACATTTATGTTTTCCACGGGATGCCTTTTCCAGCCAGATTCCTTTTGGGTGTGGAGAGTTGAACATAAGGATACAAACACTTTACACTGCTGGTGTGCAGGTACCCTCCGGAGTAACCTGTGAGTTGAATGTAGAATACAAATCAAAATTCACTCAGTCGAAATCAGGCTGAAATTCGGGTGACCTTGTGATTGGTGTAGTTCCTAAATTAGCTGTACGTTTATATTCTGTTGTGTGAGCTCAGTATCCAAAGGGATTTTTTCCCCTTTTTTTTAAAACAGAAAACAGATTTAGGGGGAGCAGTATAAAAGCTAAGAGAGTTTGAAGGCAGAAAAATTTCTTTCCACTGCAAAACTTAAAACAAAAGGCAGGAAGGCTGGAAGAAACCTTTAGTATTCAGGAATGTATAACACTCTAGGTGGGGTTATTACTCTGACAATATGAAGGAGAGTTCCAATAAAACTTTTCAATTTGAGGTATTTTCTTGTATTCCAGTTGAATTCTTGGGGAACAAGTTTATGGGAACTATATGCAAATGAGACTTGAAAAGTTGTATTTTTAAAATTTTTTTTCAAAACCCAGTTTCCACAAAGCTTTAACAGTGACACAGGTGGTGTTTAAAAAAAACCCTAGGGTGTAATTATCCAAGATTTGGAGAGTTGCTAATGATTCTCAGAGAGAATGAGACGCAATTTGGTCGCGCTCTGTTAATGTGTGAAGTGATTTATGAGGGGAGCAGTAATGAATGTTGTCACTTCTAAACAAAACAAAACACTTGTAAAGAACATTGATCTGTCCTCTTTTTTCCTCCCCCCCAGAACTTAGATGGATGAAGATTGCAACATCAGCAAGTTTGACTAACAGAGTTAACTCTGCCAGCTACAAACCCTTCTTCAAAGATATTTCTCTCATTCTACACAAACCAGATCTTTTTCTTTTTTGCTGCATAATAAAGCTCAGCTTTGATCCACTTAAAGGCAAGTGCATATCCAAATAAAGCAAAATAAACTAGGAATTAATATTATATTTTTTTCATATTTATATCCTCTTACTCAAGATGACAACCAGACTCTAATTTTGTTGTATTCCTTTATTTTTAATAAAAAACACTGTCCCCTTGACTAGAGGAAAATTAACAGAAGTTTATAACCACAAGCCCTGCAATTTCAGCCAAATTATTCTGCAGTCACTTCTCAATTACCTCTGGCTCCATTATCCTGTTTAATGTGGCAAAAAACTTCTCATAGGATCATAGAATATCCTGCAGGACTTCTCTCAGTGTAACCCCCTAATTTTTTATTGTTAATGTCTCTTTGCCATCCAAAAATGTTTGAATAATGGAAGTAATGGCTTTTTTAGTAAATGTTGTATACTTGGTTAAAAAAGGTAGAACAAATTGTAGGTACTGCAAACATAATCAATGAACAAATATCCTCATGAGACACAGAAATTAATTTACAAAATTAGATGTGCTAAATACGTGCTAAATATATTGACTACTTTGTCTCTTATGAAAGATCAAACTTAATGACTTTTTGCTTATTAATCTTTCATTTTTTTTAATTAAACACAGACAAAATATATTGGACCAATATCCCATTCCCTATCTCTTGATCCCAGAGAGAAAATAAATTCTTTGATTTCTACAAGGAGACATCCCTGATGCACTTTCCCAGGACAAGGATTCAGGAGAAGTCTGGGAGGATAAAAGAACAACTTGTCTGTTGGTTCCAGCTCTTTATTTTTTTTCCTATTAAATATTCCCCTCCCTTTCCCTGGGAACAGGATGGTGATGTCCAACTCTCTTTTGCTGTGGGACATCTGTGGGCACAGCAGATAAATCATTCCAAGGAGTATAAAAACAAGTAAATTATTTGGATCATCGCACCTGGGTCTTGATCCTATGCCATGGCCCAGCACGAAGAGTTGGGAACTACTCCATATCCAAACAGATTGAGAAATTTATCCAAATAAACAACACAACGAGATCTTTAAAGAGAGCTGAAAGTCATCCAGAGAAAAAGCAAACAAACTGCAGTAATTTCTCCGGCTTTCAAAAGGCACTCGACACAATTAACCAAAATTAGTGGGGATATCTCCAGTTCCTGAGTAAATGTGGCTTTAGTTCTCGTTTTGCTTCCATAATTGGAACAAGACGCGGTGAAATTGTCTGGACGCCTCCGTGTTAGAAATAAATTAGTTCCCCTTCATAGTCTCTCAAGAAGAGGGACTTAGCAAAGCCTTCTGCTTTCTGCTTATTTACTGAGGATATGCAATTAAAACGAGGCAAACACAACTTGCTAAATAGTGAGAATACAAATGGAGAATTTAATCTCTGACGAGCTGCCTTTGGGCACAGAGAATAATTCAGCTGCACACGCCTGTTTGCATTTCATCAGGTTGGAACGTGAGAATTCCACCACAATGTAAGAAAACGTGGTTTGGACTGAAAGTGCCATGAGGGGAGAGCTCCAGATCCTCAGGTGGCTGGGGTCATCTGAGATGACCTAATTCTGCTCAGGGTCCTTCTCAAGGGGATCACAAGCCCCAGTTTGACCGAAATGCCCAGGGATTTTCCTCTTCAGGCTTGCTGAAGATGGATTGATGCCAAGGAAGTGATGGGAGCATGGATTGGATGTTGGGGTAGGTTGGTCAGTGCTCAAATCCAGACTGACCCTGAGGTCTGCAGGAGCAAACATGAGATTGGGCAGTTTTAACCAAATCTACCCCCACATGCTTCTTCCCACCTCAAAATCCAAGTTTGCCTTGTCAGATGGGAATGGTCTTTACACGAACATCCCTCAGCAGATCTGTATACATCACCCAGCTTCCCAACTCTTTTTCTTAAGGCTTCCTTCTCTTTTTTTTTTCATATTTGTATCCCCATTTCCCTCACCTCACAATCTTAAGGGTGATGGATTATGTTCTAGCAACTCCAATGTTATTTTGCCCTCTCTCTCCTTAACCCCACTGACCTTTCAGTTCATTTCACTGAGCCTGTTGGTGCTGATCTCCCTGCAAATCCTTTTCTCTGCATCCCATCCTACCTTTTAGCTTTCCTGGGGTTCCCATCCCAGAAACACCAAAAAGCCTTTCAAATTCCCATCAGCATATGGAACAGCACTATCCTCTCCCCTGAACTCAAAATAAGGAATAGTTATTTTCCATCCAAAGGCATGTAATAAACTCTGCACTCAGGAGCTTTAATTCTGAAGCTTGTTACACTCAACTTGTTTCTCTGAAATTCATCTTGATTTATGAACACAAGGTGCACCCACCATGGTGAAACAAGTATCTCACACATGACTTCTCATACCCTTAACCATGTTTTTTTTTTTAAATTCCAAAAGACCCCAAGCTTATTTGTTTACTTCTTTTGTTTACTTCTTTGTTTGCTTTGTTCATTTGTCTTTAAGGAAAGTAACAAATAATACTCTCTCCTCTGGGAAGGTAATAACTCTTCAGGGCAGTCTCTTGAGTATTCATATTCTTCAGAAAGTAAAATAATTTTTCACACAGTTAATAAAAAAAGGAAGTTAGAGGTCAAGAGTCAAGCATCCATTGGTGTTCTAATATTCTATTTCTTTATTGCCTTTTTTTGCAGTGAGAGAACAAAATTAAAATGACTGGATTTTTTTTTTTAATAAATTGGATTACAGTGTTGGTTGATTGATGACTCTCAGCACTCAAAGTCCTTGAACAAACAAAAAATGCTGAAAGGAGACCCTCTTCTATTAAAAAGTCAAACTAAATTTTAGTGATGGCTTCCCAAGTCCAGCATTTCAGTGTATTCTAAGTGTTCCTCAAACAGATCTGATGATGCACTTCAAACCATGACTTCAACAGAAAGAAAAGTCTTGTCCGTGTTTCCCCCATGACTCCAGAGTTTCTTTTGGTGATTGTTTGCCCTCTCACTTGTCTTCCCTCAAAATATGAAGAATCCAGTCCTAAAGACTGCATCAAAATTTTTTCTCTTCTTTCTCACTTCTTTCCACCCTCCCTTTCCATGAATTCCTGTGAAGTTCTGCGGCGCTGCTGACACTGAGCGGGATACTCTTACCCAGTAATCACCTGCACAGGTGAGGTGTTGGCTTCCTTGTTCACTCCTAAATTTCCTTTATTTTTATCTTGAGGAATATCTCAAGCATTTGTGCTTGGAATTCTGATTCATTGAGTGGGCTTTCAGCTCTCTGGAATTATCTAGATCCAGCTGCACAGGAGTGTTGTGGTTTAAACCCAGCCAGGAACTCAACAGCACACAGTTGTTCACTTACTCTCTGCTCCCAGCAGGATGTAGGGAAAATAAAGGGGAGGGTAAAAGTGAGAAAAATCACAGGCTGAGATAAGAACAGTTTAATAACTGAAATAAAATAATAATTGTGACAAAAACAACAACAATAATAGCAGTAACCATAACCATAGCAACAATAACCGTAACCATACCCGAAATATAATATAATGAAGAGGAAAATAAATTTTAAGAGAGCACAATAAACCTGCAAAACAAATGACTCAAATGAAAAACAATTTTTCATCCCCAACCAAGCAATGCCCAACCAGCCCCCAAGATGCCACCCCTGGCCAAATTTCCTGCTTGTTTGTATGCTGAGCATGGTGCCAAGGGTCTGGAACACCCCCTGGGACAGCTGGAATCAGAAGAAAAAAGACCTTGACTCTGTGCAAATGCTGCTTAGAAATAACTAAAACATCACGGAATTATCAACCTTGTTTTCAGCAGGTTTCCAAAATTTAAGCGCATATTAGCAACCATGAAAAATATTAATGCTGTTCCAAAAAAAAAAAAAAAAAAATTGACACATGGGGTTTTCACTGTGAAGGGGACAGGAAGGGTATCTTGTTCCCTAGAAGTCTTAATTCCTTTGAAGCTTTAATTTCTTAACACCTCCATTGGGACTGACAAGAACAGAGGTTGGCTGCCATCATAACGGGGTGAAATTAACAGGGATTCATGACTTTTGTATGCTTTTCTCCCTTGTGTCATTGCAGAAATCCCTCCTGACCTCATGGATTCTTCTCGCAGAACTCACCCCAAGAAATGCTGGCTACAGAAACGCATCATTTGCAACACCAGGTTAGATTTGATTTACTCCCTGGAACTGAATTCCTTACCAGTTCCCAGGGAGCCACAGTCATTCAGAGCAACATTCCTTTTCCATAAAAAACCTACCAGGACTTTCAGAAATCCAGCATTTCCAGTATAGTCCCAAAGGCATTTCTGGGGGCTGTTCAGTGTCCTGAGTTTCCAGGAAGGTCATTAGACTTTAAAGTTGTAAGTGGCTTATAAATTTTAAGTTTTATGCCCTGTAAATGGAATCCAAGAGAAATTAGGCTCCTCTTGCAGTGACCTAACATAGACACTGTCCCACTGCAGTAAATCTTTCCTCTGTGCAGTGATTAGAGCTGTGATTTAGGATCATTTCAGACACCTACAGTAAATAACAAAGCTTTTCAGTGGTTGTTATGTCATCATATATCCTGCAGCCTTCCCATTCAATTCTTTCCTGAGGATTGATTTTAGGGGACCTGCAGGAGATTATCTGGAATGGTTGATACTCTCTTTTTCCTTGCTTCTTTGTGGATTCCTGTCACAGACACATCTACACAGGCTCCTGGGCTCCCTGCCCAAACAAACCAGAAGTCCTCTTCAGGAAAGCATCCAGAAGCTGTTGACGAGATAAACTTGGCTCCAGACAATTGGCTCCAAGCAGTTATGGATGTGAATCCTGTCTAGTTCTGCTGTCCTTCATCCAAAGCAATCCTTCAGTGCTATCCCAGAAAGATTTGTTCATTCCAACACTTCTATTTCCAGCCTATAATCATGTGAATGAAATGTGCCCTCGTTGTCATCCTGTAGACAGAGAGCTCTGGAGTGTTACAACGCTGTGCCCTCACATGAACAAAACGGCCTCAAAAAACCCCTCCAATAATTCCATTTCAGTGGCTTTCCAAACCATCTCTACCTCTCCCCACCTTCATTTTTTGCTCAAATATGGAATCACAGAATCACTGAGGTTGGGAAAACCCTCCAAGACCATGAAGTCCCAGACTGATCCCCACCTTGTCCCCAGCCCAGAGCACTGAGTGTCACCTCCAGGAATTCCTTGGACACCTCCAGGGATGGGCACTCCAAACCTCCCTGGGCAGCCCCTGCCAAGGCCTGAACAGCGTTTCCATGGGGAAATTCCTCCTGATGTCCAACCTGAACCTCCCCTGGCACAGCTTGAGGCTGTTCCCTCTCCTCCTGTCCCTGTTCCCCAACCCCAACCCTGGCCACCCACTCCTGTCGGGTTCTGCACAAAACCAAGTTCAGAATCAACAAATTCTGTCCTGTGCTGCCAAAAACTTCCAAACTTTTGTGTAGGAAACCAAAAGTGAGAAAAACAACTTGTCTGAGATTGATTCCCTGCTTTGTGGCAGCAATACTAATAAAGCAAATTTCACATAATTACCCTGGAAGATGCAATAATGGAATTAAGACAGCCATATCTAAATGCAAGCTGTGTTTCTTGGAAATATTTTTCTCTTTGTTCTTCATCCACTGCTGAAAAAGTGCAGTTGAAACTTGCTTTTCTTTTCTTTTTAATTGCTGCATTCTGGAAAAGAAAGTATTAAAAATTTATATTTAATAAGATAGAGTAAGAACTGCCAAATTTAAAAATAAAAGGAAATGTAGGTGTTGAAATAATAGCACAGGAAACATTTTAGGTATTTTTTCTCTGTAATAGATGGATTAAAATTCTAATTAGAAAACAAAAAAGTGACTTTTGGGTGTTCTTTTTCAAAAAAGAAGTTTCTACACTTTTTTTTTTTCCCCCCCAGGCTCTACAAGTCACTACTTCTTTAGGAATTAGAAGAAACAGATTCTTAGAGAAACAATGGTAAGACTGTGAGGCAGCTACACATAATTTCAGGTTAAATTGTCTTCAGCCTGTCTTCTATCACAGCTGCTTTTAGTGCTTGTTGGGATGTGGAAATGTCTCTGTAGCAGCTAAAAATAAAGAGCACTCGAGCAGGGGTGGAATGAAAAGCCATTTTTGTCTGTGTTTTAAAGAGCACTGTTCTTCACACACTTAAGTCATAGTTGAGATTTTATTAGGTGGAAACAGAAACCTCTTTTTTTTTTTTTTTTTTTGGATTGTCTNTTTTTTTTTTTGGAATGTCTAGGAGCAAAATGTTTTTCGAGCAAGAAAAAGAATGCAATTTTAGGTTTTAAATGCAACAAAAACTCTACGACATTTTCAATTATTGCAATGTTGAAAACATTTTTTATTAAACGTCAGGCATAAAAAAACCACACAATGTGTATAGACTATATCGAGTATATATCTTTTAAAAGAGGACCAAAAGGTAACAGTTAGAATGAAACATAAATATTTTGACATTGGAGGGACCCTTGATCCAAAATTTACCTTGTCTTCATCATTTTCTTCTTGCCTTTCACTTCTCAAGTCTGTGTAGCTCCATGAAATGTTTGGCCTTGAGTCAAGCTTTTTGTTTTTTGTTGTTTTTTTTTCAGGAAAAGTGTTTTACTGGATCATTTCCATGGATGTCAGCACCTGGGTTTGATGGAAAAAGTAAAGATTGTCCTCTGGTTGAGTTTTTCATTTATTCAGGTGCGTGTCTGGAGAAAGTTTTACCTTGTTCCTTTCCTTCTTTAGATGGTCTGTGCAACACATCACAGTTTCTCAGACTAAGTCAGAAAATTTTAAATTCAGAGCTTTTGTTTATATATTTACTCAAATTCTGTAAAGCCGAGCTTTGTGATTGATTAGAAAATTTTAAATAACAAACAAAATGGCTAAAAATGTGATAGAAACTGTTTCATCCCTCAAAATGGACAACCTTGGGTTTTGAAGGGGTGTTTCTTCCTTTTCTCTGACCACACAGGAACAGGTATTTAAAATGGCCAGAACATACAAATTTTCAGTTGACTGAATTAAGGGAAAATCAGTTTACATCCATTTTCTAAGCATTTCTTCTGCTGCTAATGTAGGTTGGGTTTTCTTCTGGGGAGAGGGATTTTTTTTTTTTTTAATTTTCTTTGCTTTGCATTTTGAGGGTTTTTAAAATATTTCCTATTTTATTTTTATTTTTGAGGATATAACCTTTTTTTTTTCATTTATTAAGGTTATTCTTTTCCTGACAGTAAAACATCATAACCAATATAATGCATGAAATGTGGTGTGGTGGTGTTGTCAGCCAGCCAAGGGGAATGCAGAGAGCACCTCATTTTTTAAACTTCCCAGTTTTATTTTGGATTACAGAAGCTCCCACTATGAATTATTTCACTACTTCCTGTGTGTTCCCTATGCCAGAAGTGCCGATTAACAGGAGAGCAAAAAGTGAGTGGCATCCATCCTTTATCCAATGACAAAATCCATTTTGCAGTGATAGGACAAGGAATAATGGGTAGAAATTAAAAGAAATTTAGGAGAATTTAGGACAGATATTGGGAAAAAAAAATGTTTCCTGTGAGGCCCTGGCCCAGGGTGCCCAGAGAAGCTGTGGCTGCCCCATCCCTGGAATTGTCCAAGGATAGGATGGATGGGGTTCGGAGCAACCTGGTTGTGAAACTACAGCAGCTTGGATTGGGACAATTTGTAAAATTTTTGAAATAAATTTACGTTAAAAGAACTTAATTTCATCCTTTCATGTTTACTTGAGTGGAAATGGATCAAAATCACATCCATGGCTTGAATTTTTAATAATCACATACAGATCTGCAAGATTAGTACAGAAATTTAAAGAAATCAAGAGTGTCAACAAGAATCATCTTTACTGGAAGTCAAATTCCATATTTTTTTCAATATATTTTATTTGATTTTAAGCTTTTTTCAGTCATTATTTTTTTTCTTTTGATTACATTATTGGCTGAGAAGATTAAAGTGAATAACCAAACACATTTTCAACCTTTTTCCACAGGGACATGACAATGCAAGTTTGTTGTAATATACTATAAACAAACATCTGCTTGTTTGTTTTAAAGAATGCTGATAATCATTGTTGGAATACAGTTACAGAGGACCAAAAAAATACTTGAAATAGTAGAAAATTTGGTATGTGGTAAGTACTGCTTCCCAAACTGGACATGTCTTTCTCATTATTAATTTTCTTTTTTAGTTTCAAGCTGCATTTTTACCTTTTGTTTGAAAAACAAATCCTGTTGAAGGTTTTTTCTCTCATTGTTGACTGGGACCCCTCTCACTCTGCTACAGAGACCTGAAATTGTTGGAAAGTTTGGCTTTCCCAGAGTGGCTAATTCCAAGTATAATTTCCACTGAAATCAGAGAGGATTGCTGAGTCTGGCAGGGATTTTTGGTGATGATTTAATCCTGGCCCACTTCTCTGCTTTGATCAGAGCCTCATCTAGAGCCGGACCGTGTCCAAATTGTGTTTGAACCTCTCTAAGGATGGAGCCTCCACAACACCCTGGGGCAACCTGCTTGCGTTCAGCCACCCTCACACCAAAGAAGAGTTTTCTTATGCTTAAACTGAATTCCTGGTATTTTAGTTTCTGCCTTATTGCTGTTTTCCTGTCACTGAGAAGACATTTGCTCTGTCTTTACTCCCCCATCAGGTGTTTACACCCCTTGGGAGATCCTCTTCTCATTTCCAGGCTGAACAGTTCCAGCTCTCAGTCTGTCCACGTGGGTCAGATGTTCCCATCCCTTTATCATCCTTATGGTCCTTCCCTGGCCTCACTCCATGTCCTGGTTTAGGGAAAATTTTGGAGGAAACCTCCAAATTGGTTCCCTCTGGAAAGCAAATTCAAGAGGCTTCCCCCCATCTGGTCCAGGAAAAAAAAATCTCCTTAGAGAAAAGTGGAAAAAAACCTGTTTATTCAACAAGCGAAGTGAAACACAATCCTTGCTGTGGGTAGCTCAGCTCGCTCAGTCTCTTATCAGTCCCTCTGGTGCTGGAAAATGCCGAGGCCCAGGCCCGGTAGGCCGCAGGTGTGAGCTCTGGGTGTTTTTCTGGGTTTTTTAGTCCAGAGCAGGTATAAACAGTCACAAGAAATATAAAAGAAACAGTCCAGGAGCTTCTCTGCCTCAGCTAGCCAAAAACTGACTAAAAGCACAGGAGATCTCTGTCCCTCTGTCTGTCCATGCTGCAGACAGCACAGTCCAGGGGTGGAATGTGGGGCAGTGAGTGCAGTTTCTGAAAACAAACTCAGAGCTTCTTGTTTCTCCCACTTCACTCTCAGAATCAATCTGAAAGGTGTAGAACTTAATATCCAGCATAAACAGGGCAGACCACTGGGGATGCAAGCATCATAAAGTCATCCTAGGACACTCCAGGCTCTCCCAGTCTCTCCTCTACTAGTGCTCAGCACTCCAATTGTCCCTCCAGAGCTGAGCTGAAGGGAGATTGCCCAGAAAAACTGTGGATAATTCATCCCTGGAAGTGTCCAAGGCCAGGCTGGACAGACCTGGAGCAAACTGGGATGGTAGAAGGTGCCCCATGGCAGGGGAGGGAATGAGATGATCTTTCAGGTCCTTTCTAACCCAAACCATCCTGGGAGTCAGTGAAAGGTCACCTCCCTTGACCTGCTGGCCGTAGTTCTCCCAGTGCAGCCCAAGATGCTGGTGGCCTTTTTTTGCCACATGGACACAGTCAGGATCATGGGTCAACTTCTCATTCCCGAAGGCTCCAAGAGCCTTTCCTGCCAAGTTACTCTCCAGTAACTCCTTCTGTGCGGAGTTATTCCTCTTCAAAAACTAAAATAAAGTATAAAACTGACTTAGAGTTAACACTGAAATATTAAGATGCTGCTACATGAATCACTCTCGTGGCAATGTACCTGCATCTAATTCCTCTTGGCTTTAATGCATTCCAACAGGAAGCAAGTACTTATACACCTTTCAAGGGCTGGAACTAATCAGTCTGCTAAAAATCATAGAGAATATGTATGAAGGTAAAAAAAAAAATCCTGATTTTTTTTCTGTTTCTCGGAATTATGGAGTCTTCAGAGCTTCCTGATCCGGTCCATTTTAAATCACCTCAGCCTGACTTTTGATGCTGCTGTTTGCTTCAAGCTCCTTTAATCTTTGAAGAAAACTGTTCCAGTCTGCAAATTGAATGGATCAAAATCTAAGCAGGGACATGAAGCTCTGCTGGACTGACTCTCCCTCCCACTGCCTTCATTATTTAATGCAACACTTGAAAAGAGGCCTAAACTTATGGGAAATTACAAATCTCCTCAGTGCATTGAGCAGAAGGAACAATTCTATTTCCAGGGCAGTTTTTTGATCAGAACCCTTTGTTCCATATGAACAGGTGTGTGCTTAAGTCATTTTGCTTTTCAGAGTGCAGAAAATCACCCCTTTAATTTATTCTTCACACCTGAATGGGTCTCACCTCCAGCTGGAACTTTGAGAACTTCTCAGTGAAAATGAGAGCATTGTTCCTAGCAGCACATCACACACCAAAGCTGCTTAGAAGGAGAAAATGCTGGACAAGACTGGGATGGAGAATGACAGGTAAAAGTTCTCCCTCTTTTCAGGTGCTTTCTTTGTGGGATCTGAGCCAACATTTGAGACCTTTGGCAAACTGAGTGAAACTCTCTGTCCTTGAGCAACCCCCAGAAATCAAAGGAACTCTCTGTGGTTGCTGTTCTGCTCCCAGAGAGCAGAGACGAAGATATTTTGATCCGTGAAAGAGCATATCCTGCTGGACAAGATATGGGCAGACAGATGGCTTAAAGGGCTTGTAGTAGATTGAGGGACAGACCCTCTATCTGGGACTGTTTGGGACTCATTCTCCTTTTTGACAGAGTCTGTTTTCCATCATGTGGCCTTTACCTGCCATCAAACGTTGTATCTGATGTTGTTGTGTGGGGTGATGCCGTTCCCTTGTCTCATCTACAAGCGTGCAAAGCAGGTTTCTTCTCACATTTTAGGCTAGATTGCTCCTTTATCTAGTTGGTCAAATTATTATTACTGTTTTATCCTCCTTTTTGTAGGCAACACTCATCCTAGGCCCTGGAAGGAACAGCACTGGGGCGTTGTTGCAAGCAAGTGGAGTTATTATAAAAGAAAAGCCTTATAAAATATAGTTTACGCCCTGCTACTCTAGCTAAGCTAGAAGTAGCTTGTAAGTTTCCATAAAAAAAATTATAAGAATGAACACAACAACCTATTCTTAAAGAGAAAAATGTTAACACCTGCATGAACAATGAATCTGTTTCATGAGAATCAGTGAAAAAAATACATAAACATATCTAGAGAGAGAAAATTTAATAAATCTATACAGTAACCCTTACCAACCAATAAACTAAGTTTCTCTATATTGCTCACCAATTAAGATTAACACAGCGCCTTCTGATGTTTCCTATAAACATGAACTTTGTAAATAATGGGTTGGCTTTTCTACATGAGAAAATGGAGTCCCATCGACTTATTTATTACAACAGGATGTGACTGTGTTTTGAGTGTGGTTTTGCACCAAATGATCTTCAGAGGTCCCTTTAAATAGAAACTAGTCTGTTTATGGCCTGAAGCCAAGCCAGGAATACAAAAGATGTAAATCCAGGCAGTAATTCTTAGCTGGAATTGCTGGGATGGTGCTCTGTGGGTGATGAGGTTCTTCTGTTCAGACCAAAATGAGTAATGGGTTTGTCCCTCAACATGCAGGACACCCCTGCACTCGATGGGGCAGAAACAGTGGGAGGGGAAGGGGAGAAAAGGACAGTGGTACAGGCTCCAGGTGGAAATTTTCTTGCCTTTCCTAGTAAACTTCCCTCCGATAAGTAAATTCTGTGAGCCTGGGGCCTAAAGCTCATCCTATTTATTGAACACATGAGTGCTTTGTCATGGTTCTCATCACCACAAGGCAACACAGATGGTTCAGACTCTTTTCACAGTTTGCACCTGCAGTCTGTGATTCCAGCAAGCCTTTGGTGTTATCCCAGAAGCCCAGAATGGTTTGGATTGGGAGGGACCTTAAAGATCATCTTATTCTACACCTTCCACTATCCCAGGTTGCTCCAAGCCCCATCCAGCCTGGCCTTGGACACTTCCAGGGATTCAGGAGAAACCACAGCTCCTGTGGGTAACCTGTTCTGGTGCCTCATAACCCTCACTGCCAAGAATTTCTTTCTCATATCTAATTGAAATCTCTCTGTTTTTACTTTAAGACCTTTCCCGTTTACACCTGCCCATGTAAAATGTCACTCTCCCTCCTTTTCCATTGCCCCTTTTAGGTACTGGTGATGCCTTGGGAAGGCTGAGCTGGAACAGAGACTGGACAGAGCTGGAGAATAAAGGAGATATTTATTAAAAGGCCTCTAGGATCCACCTTGGGCAGGACAAGAGCCTGGCCAGGGCTACACCCAAGGTCGACCCAAAATGGTCACCAAAAAAATGGCTGACCGGTCACAAGACCTTACATTTTTATAAGTTTTGGTCCATTTGCATCTTGGGGTTAAATTGTCCAATTCCAGCTTCAGGTTATGAGGTCTCATCCTTCTTGTTTTCTCTCTTCAGCCACCCTTTTTTGTGCTTTTGGGCCTGAAAGTTGTCTTTGGTCTTCAGCAGGAAAAGGATTTGTTTTGTTTACTTACTCTGTGAAGAGAGCTGAGTGACACTGAATGTGAGCTCAGAACTGCACCTCTGGACAGCACAGAATCTGAAATACATGAAAGCTGAAATTTAAGGTTTCACTGGAAGGGCCTCTGAGGTGTCCCCAGAGCCTTCTCTTCTCCCTGAATAATCCCAGCTCTCTCAGCCTGGCGATTGTAATGGGCTTTTTCAAACCTCCACCCTGGTGTTTAAACCAGCCTGATTTCTTCTCACAGAGGATCCAAACTAAACCAGATTTTTATGATGACACCACACCTACCTGGCACAACAGAAATCAAAATAGTGGTTCAAATCAAAGCAGTTTTTAAGGCCTTGTTAGAAATAACCAATAAAATACCCACCCAAATATACACTTGAAAGTATCAGGATATATTCTACACTCCTGTCTGCTGTCCTTAGTGCAATGAAATGCATCCCCTGGCACCAGTGGCACTATGTCAGCATCGCTGTGGGTACAGACAATGGAGCACAGGACAGAAAAATGAAAATTTTCTTTCTGCAGGAGATGATGTAAACAAATGTAGGAGAGAAACCCCCTTTTTGCTTCCCCTTTCAATTTATTTCCATCCAAGCTGCCCTACTTCATCTATTAAGCATCTGTTCTTGATCTCTGTCAGAACAGGATCTTGCTTTAGGCAGACTCTCAGTGCTTGTGCACAGAAGGGAATAACTTGATTTACTTTGCCAGAGTTCTTGGCAGTTCCTGACCCCCTTAAACTAAAGTAACTCCCACTTCTGTCTGGGGCAAACTGTGTAAAAAGCTGGAAAATTTGTGCTATTTGAGTTGCAGGTAGGAATCAAAATTTTGCTACCACAAATTAGATCTTCTCTCTTCACAATTCCAATGAAAGGAAGGGAATATAGGGATAAAGTGAGAAATAAAAAAGGAAATCTTCCAGCAACTGGATTTGCTCTTCTGGCATCATGATTCTTGCATCCCATGATTTCTGCTGGTCTTTGTATCTATTTTATCTTCTTATGAGAAGGGAGAGGGACTGGAGGTGATGAGCACCTGGATTGGAAGGATGCAGCCATGGGAGGTGCACAAACCCAAGGGAGGAAGCATTTTGGAGTTCCTCATATCTTTTTCTGCGCAAAAAAAAAGGACAATTTGTCTAATTTGGTTCTGCCTCATTTTATCCACACGCAAAATGTGGAGTGCAACATTAATTTCTCAGCTGTGTATGAAGCACTGCGTCAAATTGGGAAAAAAACCATCACAGAATAAAAATAAAGGCTCTGTACAACAAGATAATGTTTTTGATGATAATGAAAGGGAGAGTTCCCAAATCCTCTGTTGATAAACTCACTTGGATCACAACTTTTATTTACAATGCAGCCACAAAAATGTGTGAGCAAGAGGGTGATGAGCCTCTGAACAAAATCCTGTCTCTGAATGGCCTTGCTTTGACACAGTAGGACAGAGGAATTTCCATTTCAGGTTTTAAATGGAGTATTTAAGGCTGAAGAGGGGAATGGAAGCAAAACCCCAAATCCCACGAGTGTGTGCAGGTGCCTGCTGTGCCACCAGGCTGCTGCAGCCGAGCAGGAAAATGTCACCTCTGTCTTGGGTTGCAATGCAGGATGTGACCAAAAGTATGTATTGTATCTCCAGCTAATAAAACCAGGTGTGGCAGTGTTCTTTATCTCTTCCAGGACCCATCCTCCCTCCAGGGGATATCTGCTGTTCATGGGCCATCCAGGCTCACTGCAGGCCTGATACAATTCCATCATCCCATTGGGAGATGCTCCACCCAGGGGGAGGAGCCCAGCATTCCTACCTGGATAAAACCTGGGATTCAGAACACCAGCACAGCCTGTTTGCACTGGATTCCCAGAGGGAGACTAGACCCATCTCACCATCACTGGAACCTTCTACAGGACCATCTCTGCTCCAACAGAACCACATCTGTGACTGCAGGAGGACTGGACTGCACTGACACCAACACCCTGACCAACAGGGTGTCCGGCTGTGTTCTGACTCTGTCAGTGTTTTTTTGTACTACTCCATTTTTATTTTAATTTTCCTAGTAAGAACTGTTATTCCTATTCCCACATCTTTACCTTTAGAGCCCCTTAATTTCAAGATTATAATAATTCGGAGGGAGGGGGTTTACATTCTCCATTCCAAGGAGAGGCTCCCGCCTTCCTTAGCAGACACCTGTCTATCCACACCAAGGCAACCTCCCTCTCCTGGGTTCAGAATGACTTCAGAGGTTTAAGAGAGGGAAAATAAATCTTTGACAGCCTCAAACTCCACGGATCAGAGATGTAATGAATATTGTTTTACAGTGATATTTTTAGGCTAAATGAAAATAGTTGGGAGTCAGTGCTGGCAATGGAATATTTGCTTGCAAAGGTGATTGATACTGACTTTAATTAAAATAGATCCTCCCACACAAGTCCCTCCTCTCCCATTAAAACTCCTCTCGAAATTACTACTTACTGTTTATAAATAGCCAGAGGTTTTTATAGCTCATTCTTGGCCTGATCAACAGTAGGTTTGACCTTGACTTTGAAAGAAGTGGGATTTAGAGTTAATAAATTCTATATTTTTCCATTTCATTCCTCTTCCCATACAAAAATTTATTTAGTTTCTCCTTTCTATTTCTCCTCAATCATCCATGTAGTGCTTTATTTTGTTTTGTTCTACTTTATTTTCCTTCTACAGCACTCCTATTTTTTGCCTTATCTTCTTCAATTTAATATATGCTCTTTGTCACTGTTTGCTTCACAGCGGAGTATGTTTTACATTTATCTGAATTAGATCTCATTTCTACCTATAACATTGATCTTGCATTTAAATTGTTCCTGTTTTCCTTCATCTGGCTACTCCTAATTCCTGAAACTTTCATCCATTAACTTGAAATATACAGTTTTCAATACCGTGGTCTTAGTTATTTATAAAATATCCAAAAAAACCTGAAGACAGAGAGCAGATTTCCATAAATCAGCGACCCAGATTTGCTCTGAGCTGTTTTTAGATGGAGCACATTTACTGTGACAACCCTTAATTTATATTGGGAAAGATGAAAATGTAACCAGAACTGGTATTGGAAAAAATTATATTTAAACCACTTTCCCTTGTGTTTAGAAGGGTCTTCCACCCAGAAAGAATAAGAAAACACAGTTGTAGGACCATTAAAAAAACTCCTACAAATTTGGAAGGTTTAGATTTATCACCTCAAGACATCTTCTTCCACAAAAACTTATTATTTTCCTCACTTTTTTTCTGCCCTTAGTGCACCTTGACTGGCAAGGCTTTCCCTGGATTCCGGCCTCTCCAAGACTCAGGACTTTTGAGAAAAGGGAAGGCTCTGCTTAAACGAGCAAGAAGAATGGGGCCACAACAACCCCTGGCAGGCAGAATTCTGCACTAAAATATTTCCATTTTTTTCTGTGAGCAGCAGGATGTTTCTGATAACTGTATTTTCCCTGCAGTTTGGCTGTGAAAAGCCAGCCCTCCCTGTCTGCCTGCTGCTCATTTGTGAGGTATGAGCTGTGCTCTGCTGGGCAAAATTTTGCATTTGACATTTGAGCTGCTCTGGGGTTAAACCTGGGCTCAGTCACAGGGCTGGGCTTGATCTGTCTCATTATTTTTGTGACTCGGCTCATCCTTACACGGTGTGGGGGCATCTGGATGAAATCCCAAGTTTCAAGAAGCAGACAGAAATATTTTTGTCTTTTAGGATGTGTAGTCAGTCCAAGTAAATTGCCTATAAATGTTCTTCAGTTGTGGGATGAGGGGTGTTAAGTCAAAATACCAGAATTGCTGTTGTCAAACATTATGAAGCACACAGCTGATATTTCACCAAACATTTCAGTGAAATTAGGAAGAAATTACCCTCACAATAAGGAATTCCCAATATTTAATCTAAATCTAGTCTTTCATCTTAAGGCCTTTTCCCCTTGTGTTATCACTGCATGCCCTTGTGTAAAATCCCTCTCCTTTTCCATAGGATGTGGTTGGGCAGCAGTTTAAATTCCCATTGAAGTTTGGACATCTCTCAATTCAGTGGTTTTTTAACAAGCCATAAGCTAGGCACATTCCATATATATATACATATATTTCCCCAAAGTTCAACTGCTTATTCCCAGTGAATTAATCAGTGAATTAATTCTGGTGTTCTCTGATTTGGAGGGGTGGGAAGATAAAAATAGGAAACTTCTCAGCAATCCAGTTCAAACCCTTTTTTTGTCAGAGCCTTGGTACTTCATAATTCCCTTCAGAAATTTATTGTTCTCTGCTTTGAATGTAGCTGGCCTTTGCTCCCCTCTTCTTCTTGAGAGGCTGTCACAAAGCCCTGAAAACCATAAATCCTATAATTTCCATTCTATATGCATTCCTATTCTATTTCTACCTGTTTTATCCTGACCCTCAGTGGCTTTTCATTTAAATCTCTCTCCTGCTTTCACCCAGCCTGTTCCCTCTCAGTGTTCATTTTTCAAGGCTGAAAACATTCTCAAACTCCTGGAGAGTTTCCCGTTTTCCTGGCCAACCTGGACATCTCTGTTTTTCCGACTTGGCCTTTCAGGTTCAGTTGAAAAGTCCAGGAGAGCAGGTAAATTTCCCTCATCATTGGAATTTCACAGCTGCGGTTATATTTCACTCTGCTTTTGGCTCTGAATAACGAGTTTACTTTCCATTGTTGTGGGAATACTGGGATAAGAGTGTTGGACTAGATTTAGGGATGTGTGATGAAGATTAACAATGGCTAAAAGCATTTACCATTATTTGATTTTCTCATTAAGTCATTTGGTGAAGTTATGCCAGGCCCATTCCCAATATGAAAGGGTTTAAAATGAGAAAAAAAATAGAAAATGCTGCCAAACCCAGAGATCTTTCACCATAATTTGTTCATGTCCTGGATCCAGGAACATGAACTGGCATTCTCAGCTGCCAAGGCATTCAGGAATGCTGCAATTCACATTTATCCTGCCTTTCCCCTGGACACCTGTGTAATATCCAGAGTAATTCCAAGAGACATGTTTATTATTGCAAATGTGATATTGGCATGTGCTAAGAGATTTTCTGATCCAGGTATTTGATCTGTTCGCATTACACAAAAGAATCTTTCTATTTAAGATGATGTTGAGAAAACTTTTTTCCTGTTGGCCTCTAGAGCTGCACATGGAGCCTGGAAAACACCTTCCTTAAAACAAAACAAGAAAAAGCAA
>VZDJ01000046.1:1552165-1585133 GCA_008694505.1 Cyanoderma ruficeps
TAATTACAAAAAAAAAAAAAAAGAAAAAAAGCTAAACTTCAACAGCAAATGTACTGAAATAATCAGAGAATCATAGAATGGGTTGGAAGGGACAGTAAAGAAAATATTTCGTGGTTCTCTCATGCCTAGGTCTGAGTAGGAGACATGGTGTGTAATTCAGGGTTCATGGATTAAAGGAAACAGAAAAAAAAGAAGGAGAAAGAAAAGTTCAGGCAGAAAACCTGTTTATATCCCATGAGCTAAAACTATTACCAGAATATCAGGAAAAAAAATATTATTGTATTATTATTATTTTGAGGTGAGTTGTTAAGGTTCCAATGCTGGGCAATACAGAATTTTCTACCCAAGCTGAAATGGTAAAAATTACAGGATTTGGAAACCTGAGGTGAATAATCGTAGAGTCATTTGGGCTGGAATAGAATTTTTAGGTTATTGAGTTCAACCATAAACTTAACACTGCCAGGTCCAGCAGTGTATATAAATAAAAGGTGTAATATACTCTTTTTACCATACATATTTTTATGTTTTAAATTCTCTTGTCTCTGTCACAGTCCAGTACCCAAAAATGAAGAGGGTTATTAAATACTGAGCTGGTGATAAATCGGTAAAAAGGGTTAAAATTTCTAATTTTTATATTTGGCAGCTGTGGCTGCAGAAATTGCTGTGAGTCAGGCCAGTGAGGGCACAGAGACAATTTAGGTGGAGTTCCACAGTAAATAATCTCATGGGTAAATTTGGTGGGACATTTTTCCATCCAGTGCTGAAGACTCCCAGCCCACACACCTCAGGTGTCTGCTTGAAATTAATGGCAAACCCAATCCTTTTTTTAGGATGGTTCCAGCAGAGTTTTAGGCAGTGTTTTAGAATGAGATTAATTGGTCCAAATGCTTCACTATTGACTGATGGTAACGGGGACCAAAACTCAGCTTTTTTTTGCATAAATATTTTCATTATTTTTATTCCTTGGACTGAATTACAACGACAAAGCAAAATTGAGTTTGTACAATGATTTAACTTCCTCAACTGATATTTTCCAGTTAAAAAAAATCAGAGAATCACAGAATGGTTTGGATTTGCAGAATGGTTTGTGTTTGCAGGGACCTTAAAGCCCATCTTGTTCCAATTCTTTGCCACAGCAGGGACACCTCCCACTATCCCAGGTGCTGAATTAATGGATAGAATTCCTTGTGCTGTATCTGTGGTGTTTGGGATGCTGGGATAGTCTCCAACCTGGGTAGTATTTGGGCCTGGATTAAGTAGCATTGGAAAGGAGAATGAAAAGATCCTGTGTGCATTTCTAAGATTTATTTCAGGATATTTCCCCCCCCCCTACAGGACACTGAACGCTGCTTGAATTTCTAGCAAGATAAAATTTTAGGTATGTGGTCCAGCTTGGATTTTGAAGGTCTGCAGGACAGAAACAAAATTCATGCAGAGATTAAAAAAAACTTCTCTATTTTCCGTTAAACACACCTGAGGGAGATTACTGGGCTTTGAATAACTCTATTTCTTACTACTTTTTCTTATTTTCTTTTCCTGAACAAATAGTCTTAGTAAATCCCAGTTGTATGACATTAAGTAATATCAATTTCAATAGCAGCTTTATGTTCCCATTCTGCCAATGCACTCACTAAAAGATCATCTTTTTCTCTTCACTCCACAGATTTCCAATGTAAACATTAACTGAATTACCAGCACTTTTGAAGGCTGGTCTCTAATGAAAGAAAATAGAGATTAATTGCTAAGAATGACAAATTATAAAAGACAGAAAAATGTGCAAAATCAGTCATTAACGTGAGTGGCATTTTGCAAAGAGAAAATTCATCCTTCAGAACTCTGCAATGTCTGAATCAAAACTTTTTTGAGACTTGAAGCAGAGCCATAATTACTCCTTTTAAAAGCTTGAATGCATACACAGTTTGGTGTGATAAAAATAAACTTGTTTGAAACACAGTTCTGAATAAATAAAATGAACAATAAAGAGGCCAGAAAGGCAAGATCTTTCCAGCTGTAACAAAAATAGTAAAACCTTTTTTCGATTGACTGAAATACAGAGAATATAAATTTAATGCTGGAGTAAAAGTTGAGGAAAAATGAGAACACACCTTGACACCTGCAAAAAAGAACTATATTTGCTGAGGAAATGAGATCCCTGATCATTGCTGGAAGGTAACTTTTGTCTTTTTTGACCAAGAGGAAAGGAAAATCCCATTAAATGTCAGGTAAAGAGTGTGTGCACTGACAAGCCGCCTGCAGATAATATTGGACCGAAAATTCAAACTTAAATCCAGCCTATTTTATGACTTCTACTTGATCCTGCATTTCTCATTTGGAAATTTAGTTGCTTCTAAATCATACAAACTGCTTTTGAGGTGGCTGTTACCATACTTGTCTTATTGAGAAGCACAAATTCTTCTCTGATACATCTGGACAACCTCAAGAGGTTAGAGAACAAAATAGTTGCAAGAATCCCATTCTGAGTGTTTTGCACTTGTTATTATTTTTGGAGCCTTGAAGAGTTCCCAGTTATACTTTCTATTTCTACCATCCTTTCCCCATAGTCTTTGTCCAGATTTGTGTTATAAGGGCTAAAGTGTAAATTTCAATATGTTTTTGTGTTAATAAAGGATTTTTGAAACTAATCTTGGAAGGAAAAATCAGGGTTATTTTTGTATTTTTTCCCTTTAAAAATGCAATGAGTACCCAAAGAGTTCTTTACTGTTGGAACCAGAAATGAGACAATCTTCAGAAGTTCAAACCAGGACGTGCAAATCTGGTGGCTATGAAATACTTGCACATAATGTGGCTCAAATATTCATTTGAAGCCTCTTGGCTAAAGGCAAGGACTGACTCTGTTGGTCTCAGAAAAGTGTTGGCATTGGGGCTGAGCCTCTTGGTGACCTGAATTGTCCAATCCAGACACAAAACTTCTTAATATTTCTTCCCCTGGCATGAATTAAAGTGATAAACGTAACCCCAGAGAGAACAAGATCCTTTTAGTTTTTCATTGACTCCATCAAGGACTAAGACTGGACTTTCTTTCATCACTGCTTTTATGTGTCCTTTGTCTTTATCAAACTTTTGATGCTTTTTAGTCTTTTCCTATACTTTCCCTTTTCCTTTGGAACCTTGGGGCAAAACAATCAAAGAAAATAATTTTTAAAAAGGAACAAAAAGCAATAATACAGCAGATCTTTCCTTGGATGTCAGGCAGCACAGGAGTGATTAGGGAGAGGAAAACTGGAGAGTGAGAGTGAGCTTTCCTTTCACTGCATTGTAGAAAATAATTTATCATTGCTGTCTCTTGGGGATGGAAGGATTGGGGCAGAACACATCCCTCATGTTCAACCTGCTCCCTGAGAACATCAGAACCTTTTGGATAAAACTTTTCTTGCACTATAGAGAATCAAAGGGGATAACTCAATGAATTTATCAGTCCTGGACTACTGAACTCATTTTAAATGCTGTATTTTAAGCCTTCAGCCATGCCTCTGTCTTGTTCCTTGCTATTTCTTCATCCCCAAATATTTCAAGTGCTTCTGTATCTTGCCTTCTTGTAGTGAAGAACAAATGTGAAGAACAAGTAGGATTATCAAAGACTTTGTTTCCCTTTTTCTTCCTTCTCCTTTACCTTGACTTCCCTTGGCTGGTACTTCCTGAGGTATTCTGTGCTCTCAGATGAACAATGTATGAAAACTCGCTGTTTTCTTTTCCGTTCAGAGAATTAAATGAGAAAAATAAGACCAAATTAACCACGTATTTACACCAGAACTCTGGTTTACTTTGAGCCCCTATAAAGCTGATACAGGAACATGTTGCCCAGAGAAGCTGTGGCTGCCCCTGGATCCCTGGAAGTGTCCAAGGCCAGGCTGGACAGGGCTTGGATGACCCTGGGATAGTGGCAGGTGTCCCTGCCCATGGGTTGGAACTGGATGGATGCTGAAAACCCTTCCAACCCAAACCATTCCATGATTAAATAATTCCAAAAGTGAAATTAATGTGCTCCTACCACAAAGGTCCCATCCCTGGGACTAGACTGGATTTGATTTGATGCCACCCCCACAGTGCAGAGCTTATTTGTTGAATTCTCAACACAATTATTTCTGTTTCCATGACCACTTCACTGATCTGGGCACCTCTCTAACAGAGATTTGGACATTGGTTCATGAGCCTGGGAATTGATTGAGGATGCTGTTTGGAGTAGGAGGAAGAGTTATCAAGGATAGCCAGGTCTGAGGAACTCACAACATTTTTACTTTGAGCAATGTATTCATATTTTATTTCTGACCCCTATTACATGAACAACGCTACCTTTAAACTGAGAACAAATTCATGACATAAAAAAAATGCAAAATCTGTTAACTTCTTTAGCTTGCACTGCTCTGATCAGGAAGCTGTTCCAGGAATTTCCTTCCATGTTTTTACAAAACTCTCCCACTTCCATCTGAATTTCCAGTTGATATTAGCATTGTCTTTGGTTGCAAGATGTAACCAAAAGTGTATCCTATTGCCAGCTGTTAAACCAGGTGGGGCAGTGTTCTTTATCCCTTCCAGGACCCATCCTCCCTCCAGGGGATATCTGCTGTCCATGGGCCATCCAGGCTCACTGCAGGGCTGATACAATTCCATCATCCCATGGGGAGATGCTCCACCCAGGGGGAGGAGCCCAGCATTCCTACCTGGATCAAACCTGGGATTCAGAACACCAGCACAGCCTGTTTGCACTGGATTCCCAGAGGGAGACCAGACCCATCTCAGCACCACTGGACCTTCAGAGGAAAACTCCACCCTTCTACAGGATCATCTCTGCCCCAACAGAACCACATCTGTCACTGCAGGAGGACTGGACTGGACTGACACCAACACCCTGACCAACAGGGGGTCAGGTTGTGCTCTGACTCTGTCAGAGTTTTTTTGCAACACTATATTTTTATTTTAATATTCCTAGTAAAGCACTGTTATTCCTATTCCCATATCTTTGCCTGAGAGCCCCTTAATTTCAAAATTATAGTAATTTGGAGGGAGGGGGTTTACATTCTCCATTCCACGGAGAGGCTCCTGCCTTCCTTAGCAGACATCTGTCTTTCCAAACCAGGACAAGCACGTGGCTCAGAGCTGTCAGGAGACAGCAGGGAGTCAGTCCTGAGTGTCAGTGTCTGGGACTCTGGCTCTGTGGAGATGTACCCCGTGGATTTCTCTGAGCTCAGCAGTGATTCTGGACTCTAGAATAGGTGGTGAGATAAGACCACTTTCTGTATTCAAGACCTCTGGGACTTCAGCTGTTGATTGGAGCTATGAAAATAAAATTCTTCAGCCACAGTTGTGGTGCAGCTGTACCAGGATTGTGTCTGTTCTTGCATTTAAGCCATGAAATCCCTGGCTGTTTCAGGGACTGTCTAACTGCTTATAACTGCATGGATGAGATAAAGGATTTGGTGTCTGGTTTAAGATACTGCTCAAAACTGTGACTAATGGACTGACTGAACAATCAACCATTTAACTGAGTATTTCACAGCGTGGGGATTTAAAACATTCCTGGAGATTCCCCCGGACATCACCAGTTCAGCCCAGGCCAATTTGTGTGGTTAATTTGTGGATGAAAAGTTTGGGACAGGGCAATCAGGGATTTCCAGGCAATCCCCTATTCTGAAGTTATTGAAGGCTGCAGAGATGTCTGCAAACAAACAATGCAAATTTCCAGTGGCTGCTGAGACATTCACATAGGATAGTCTTGTGGAGGTGGCAGAGTTTTAGGAGGGTTTTTCATGAGCCTCACCAGATTTAAGTGAAGGTCTTTTTCAACACAGACCCCTTGGACCCAAGCCCATGGTGCAGCTTGAGAGATGTGATTTCACACCTGAACATTGTCCTACAATAAGATACTAAAGACCTCTTTTTAAAAAAAAATCACAAACATGCAGCCTTTGAGCATCTGTGCAATATATTTATTTCAGGATGAATGGAGTTTCTCTCAAGACTCCATTCTTTAGAGTGAATAAATAATGTCTCTTGGCCACAAAGAGAGAATTGACACCTTTATTACCTCTCCTCTACAACTCCGTTCACAAGGCACAGTAGAAACCACACGTAGGCAGATAAATTCCATCCATATGAAATTTTTAAAAAATTAGTATTTCAAGAAGCAGTGGAAGAGCTGATGGAGAAATCCATATGGGCTCCATGGTCATTAATAATCCATAGTGCCAAAGGTTCGTGGTTATCTTTTAAATATGCTGTATTTTACTTTTGCAGTTTGCTTATTGACTGTTTTTTGCTCCTTACGTCATAGCATATAAAATATAATTTAGCACGGCCTGGAGGAATTTTATTAATGTCAATGTGCAGGCTGAAAAACCACATGGCACCCAGTATTATTTAAAAATGAAATGTCTTCACACAGCTATTGAAAGGTGTTGGTCATGTTGATCAATTAATTTGAGCAAATAAGATAGCAAACTATGATTTTTTCAAACACCAAAAATTCCATTTTAATATTTTAAGCTCACTGTATCCTTTATTGAGTTATGAATTTCAATAAAGCAGGGGTAAACTCAATTGTAAAAACAATATACAGTCATTTCTTCAGTTTCGAAGTTTGTTTTCCTCTGTGCCTAAAATATGGTGTCATTAGTATCCACCAGGCTTCTTTTGGTGATGCAAATCTTTCTGTCAAGGCTTTTTTGTAGTTTTTTTTCCAATGACAAATAGCAACAGTAAACGAGCATAAACACATTTCACAGCAACCTAGGTCTGAAAATTCAGTCTGCTTCTCCCAGGTACATAAATACCTGGTAAAGGAAGGTACAGAATGCTCAGAAAAATCAACCCTGAACTGTTTAAAGGTTTAATGAGACAGCAGTAAAGTTTTTTAGGATATATAAGAAGGTTCCCAGTCTGCAGCTTTCCCCTCCTCCTACTCACCGGAGCCATGGAGATCATTCTCCAAGCCAGCGACATCTTGGGAAAAGGGAGCTTTAAAATTGATTTAAATTTGAGACAGCATACATTCCCTCAAATGTACTATAAATATATATATATATATTTAAAGGTTCCAGAGCTCTATTTAGCAACGAATCTCTCATGAAAGTACACCCGTGTTTGGCTGCAATGTTTGCATCATTTATTTCTCTGTTATTTCAGTGGGATATATTATAAAGCTGGAAAAACATCCTGCAGAGGACTCTGAGCTTGCCTTGCAGTGGAGTGAAGGAATGTTTCCACAGCATCCTGCTTTACTGCAGGGATTAATGAGGGCTGAAGCTGAACTGGGGAAGAATTTGAATAATTGGATTTGCCGTGTGGCTCCCGACTGGAAGACGAGGTAAATTGGGAATTGTTGTGCTGGGTGAGCACCAGCTGATGTCGTGGAGGGTTCAATGACACCAAGGGAAGTCCCCAGGCCACTCCTGGATCTCTTCTTTGCTGCAAAGCCACGCTCTGAGCCCTGGGCTGAGTTTTGCCTCACTGACACCTCCCACTCCCTTCGTTAGAGGGGTCTTGGATCATTTTCTGGGTGTTGGGAAGCAAAATCTGCGATTCTGCAGCTGTGAAACTGAAGACACCACAGGAGATCAAACCAGAGCCTGACATGCTCCTGCTTTTGGGATGAAATCAAAAGATTTCCTCAAGGCTCCAGAGCTTTGTGTTCCTTAAAGCACCGGTTTCTGAAATAATGAAAGAACATGAAACAGTAACTTTTCAAGGGAAAAAAAAAATCCCAAAGAACCAAACAAAAAAACTTTGGACTTTTACTTTTGGAGAGACAACTTTAATAAATATTGGAGTGCAATAAAAACCTCAAGTGTTAACAAGGGAGTATTAAGATTAAAAATCCCACAATTTATTTACAAAAGCTCCCCCAAACCCATTCTTCTTTCAATTCTACATTCTTAGTGGTTCTGACAGAAAAAAATGGAAGCTGGTGATAATGAAGTAATGTTTCTGAAGCTGATATTGTGCTTCTTACAACTCAGTGATTTACAGTTTGTGCACAAATAAGCTTCAAATTGATTCTTTTTCTCCTTGGACAGATGGGCTTGAAGGTATTTTTTGGCTGTTCAGATGCAGTAGCGTTGAAGCATGGCTAAAAGTGAAATTCTTTCTCTCCTGGTGGCGTGATAATACTGCCAAATATGAAAAATACCAACAGAAATAAAACCTGATGTTGAAAAGTCTGTCAATCAAAAAGCTCAAATTATTCAGCTTGATAGACTGGGTTTGAGCACACAAAACAGGGCAGCAGAGTCCAAAAAGGAATGGTAAGAGGATGTGATGTGCCTTTGCTTTTAGCTTTCATTACTGAATATTTATTTTAGGTCAGTTTCTTTCGGTATTTATTATTCCATAATTTGCAACAGAAAAAAAAATCAGCAACAAAAAAATCTTTCTTTGAAATCCAAGAGGTCACAGTCGTTTAGATCTTAAAAATTCACTTCCTTTTCTTTTTGATTTTCGATATTTAAAGAAGAATGACACAAAGGATGAGCCAGGAAAGCACCTTGCTGGAGCAGCTGTCACACGATTCAAACACTGTGAAAGAATCTGAGAATGTTCCTCAGTTTTCTGGAGCTACACCAATAAATTCTGTTACCTCGGTCATTAATTCTCCAAATAAATGAGCAAGGGCACCTCCTGCTCTCTTCAGACATCTCAGGACAGGTCATCTCCCAGTCTCCAAGGGCATTCCCACATTTCCACACCCAATGATTGACCTTAGCAGAAATGAACTTGGGTTATTGATGTTTCCTTGGAGTGAATCAGGGGAGGGTTTGGTTTTGGTTGGGTTTTTTGGTTTGGCTTGGTGTTTTCTCTCTTTTTCTTTTATTTTGGTTGGTTGTTTGGTTTGTTTTGGGTTTTTTTTTGTTTTGGTTTGGGGAGTTTGAGGGGGATTCTTGTGGGAGTTTTTTTGTTGGATTGGCGTTTTCCAGGGAGATCTAAGGGACAACTTTGTGTGCCTTTATGGATGGAGTATGGCAGACAGGGGAGGTGGACAGGGGAGAAACACACCCCACATCCTACCCAAACTGTCCAACGAGTCAGTGGCAAAATAAAGAGGGACAGGAAACATCCTCTGTCCCAACTTTTCTTCCTAATCACCTTCTGAGCTACAAGTTCAGGCTTGGGGCTCCTAAATCCAAATTCCCTAAATCTCGTGTTTCTATCCCCTCACACATCCCCAGCACAAAAAACCTTCACCCTCTGACTCCCCAGCAGAATTAGGAATTCAATTTTCTGCAACCTCTGCTTGGGAAGTGAACGGTGCAATATAAATTCCAGGCTTTATTAATATTTCAGTTCTTTCTCTGCCATGGTGTGGGATTCCAAGGAGATCCTGCTGCCACTGGGTGTCTCCAGGAAGGAAATCCCCCATAAATTCACACATCTCTAACTGGTTTTATGTGATCTGTTAGAGAACAAATTAGATTTGACTTGGGCAGGAATTAATCCTCCTCCAGTCAAGCAGTCCAGCTGAAAAGAGTTTTGAAAAGATATCTTTGAAAAGAAAGAGATTTGACAACACAGACATTTACGAACTCTATATAATTTTAGGCTCATCAAACTTTGGTATTTTAACCCGTGGATTCTATGGAATCAAAGCAAACAAGAACCTGCAACGTGCATGAAACTGTAGAACACAAAGGATTCATGTCCAAGGAAATTAAATATTGTTATCAAACACCCTCTGTTTTAACAACTCCACTCCTTTGCAGCTCCAGAGCTGGAAAACCTCTTTAAAAAACCGAAGGCTCCCAGGGCTCAAAATTTACCTGCCTACATGGATATCTAAGTGAACTGAACTGCCAGCCGGTATATCTTCCTTTATTTTATGATATAGACAGAACCCTCATCATCTACAGCTTAGAACAAATAAATCAGGGAGAGAATTCCCTCAGCACAAATACCCATGGTATAGTGGATGATTTTTCATGCGAAGGCAGCACTGTTAGTACATTTCTCAACATTAAATAAAAAAACCCAGATGATTCCAATGTCTGGTGAAGATGCGGGAACCACAAATTTGCTCATTTATAGGTTCTGGGAGTTTCAGCCTCTCCAAGTCCCACTGAAATACCAAAGAAGTTGCATTCTTTGTTTACTTGGGGTCTTTTGATGGTCCCAGGCTTGCTCAACTCAGACTTTTTAACCCAATTGAGTCAAATTCACTTGTTGTTATTTGCTGAATTCAATAGTGGAAATACAGTTTGGGAATGTCTAGACAAGGTTTTATCTCCACCCACAACCTGGTAACTGCATTATGCACCTCATGGCAATAAATATATGCAATCTATACAAGAGACACTTCAAAGGAATGCGTGTGTGAAGGAAAATTACTCCTGAAACACAGGGAATCAGCCACATTTCCTGCACTTAAGCCTGTAAATGTTTCCTCTAGCTCGAGTTGTAAATGCCTGTGATCTTACTGCTAAAGAAAGCAATAATAGCAATAATAACAGGGCTCTCATCCCAATTCCTGGTCTCTAGTTCCCACAGGATTTGTAGATTTATTGCCTCTCGCTTTCTGCAGCATCTGGATTTTGCTGCATTGTACAGAAATACCTTTACCTAGGAGTTTGCCACTCGTGTGGCTTTTCTTTCCCCTCTCTCAGTAAAGTCCCAATTAATGCAGGCCAGCAATACACGGAATTAAGGGGTGGATTTGAGGGGTTGGTCGGAAATCCTTCCCTGGACTGCCAATTGTTCACCTCTGTTAGCACAACCTGCTTTAACAATTAGATTGCAGATCCAAAAGGGACACATTGTCCCAAAAATTACTCATCACAACAGTATTCAAACCATAATAAAATCCCATCTAAGGACCAATTTTCATTCTGATTTTTATAGGAGTATATTTAGCTTTTGGCAGAACTAATTTAGAAAAGGTAATTCATTTTGGAGCAATCACACCAGGGCTATTGAGATGGGGGCATTTTAATGAAAATGTTCATAATAATTATGAAGTGACCTTTTGCTGTTTATTGAAACATTTATTTTATGAGTGTCTCCTCAAGAAAAAAGAAAAAATAAAAGTACCAGGTGGCAGAGAAAAAGGGTAAAAGAATATGTTAAGGATTTATTCTTCCAGTATTTGTGTTCTCTAATATCCTAATATCCTAATATCTAATCTAAATCTAATATCTTAATCCAGTTTAAAACTTCTTTCTGCCTTACTATAATAAGGCCACGACTCCTCTCCCATTACCACATGGTGATGCTTCACCCCCAAATCAAGGTTCCAAATTCTATTTATTTAGGGCCAGGGTTATCCTGGCACAGTCTTGGGAGCAGCTGAGGCTCATTTACCTGATCAGGTTATTTGGGTTCCTCTGCATTTGTGGAAATAAATTTCTTTTTTTCTTTTCCAGGACCAAGCACGACCTGCTTTGCAGAAGTAACAGGAGCACGTCCTAAATCTGTCTGTCTGAAAATACAAAAAGGCCTTGAGCTTTTATCTTTTCCATTCTTGATAATTTCTGCCACTGGTTGAGCTGTAAGCACCTAGGCTAGGCCGAGTGCACTGGAAAACAAAT
This sequence comes from Cyanoderma ruficeps, assembly GCA_008694505.1. Classification (NCBI taxonomy): domain Eukaryota; kingdom Metazoa; phylum Chordata; class Aves; order Passeriformes; family Timaliidae; genus Cyanoderma; species Cyanoderma ruficeps. The sequence goes on from VZDJ01000046.1 coordinate 1,563,694, forward strand.
AATAAAATAAAATAAAANGTATGGTTTATGCATAAGAAGAGGATGAGACAGAGGGAGAAGGAGCTTTGGAAATCCCTTATACTCAGGTACGGGCAGTGCAAGCACTGGGAGATTCACCTGGAGAGAGAATTCTGAATAAGTATGAAATTTTAGAGCCAGACAAAGTATCTGGGAGGTTTAGAACTGTCCAGTGCTTCTCTTTTGCTAGAGTAGACCACAATTTTTACATACATATTAGAAAATTGACATTTTTAATGTCATTTATAAAATATCACGGCATGAAAAGACTCTCCAGAACAACAGTTGGCATCTTCCCACTGTCCATAGGAGCAGGGCAAGGGATAAATCAAAAGTGCTTTGGCTACTGGTGAAAAGAATTACAGCAATAACAAAAATTCCAGCTGGGAGTTGAGAAGAGAAATTGCCAGAGCAAACCCACAGCAGTCGTTCCAACAACAACTCAGAAACTCAACAACTCAGGACTTGGAAGCTTCTGTCCTTCAAGGAAAGAAAATGAAGCATCCAGTGCAATTTCTTGAGAAAAAAAATAGGGATTTGGTGCCTCCATGGCTTGGATGGAACTTGTCTGACAAAAAAGTTTATCAAGGCTGAAGAACAAAGCCCGAACACAACTCCTTGTCTTGCCGTATTTGATCTCAAATCTTATTTTGCTCCTCAAACATTTCAGGTGTCTCTGTTGTCTCAGAGAGGACGGCAAAAAGAGAGGAGTGCAGCCAAAAGGTCAATGCCAAGGAAGCTGGAATTACATGTTTGAATTACTCAGCTTGGTGACATTTTACACAAACTACCGTGGATTGCAAAGAGAAAAAAAAAAACCTGAATAAAAGCAGTGTTAAGGAGTGTGCAGAAATGCTGCAGAGCCCTCCAGTGCTGTGAGCACCCAGCAAAGAGCTCGCAGTCATTTTCATCTCAAAGAAATACAAGATTAGCTCAGGCTGATCTATTTCTCCAAGTAAAATAACTTGCAGGAAAGTAGGTTACATCGATGACTGCGTGTTCAAATTGTTAATTACAAAGTTTTACGGATTTCCAGTTTGGTTTTGGTGGCACAGCATTATAAATCAGGCACAACCCCATCAACACTGATAGACTGGTGCTGCTCAAGATTGATGCGAGGTGGGAATTGAAATGTAAAAGCTCAGAGGAGAAGTTGTGTCCTTAAATGACATATCTGGAGTGTGTTTGAAGCAGTGACTGTTAATTTATACCAGAAGGGAACTGAAATTCCTGTAGAAATGTGACCAAATATGAAATAAAATATTATCCAGTAAAAGGGATATATTCTGTCCATCTGGACGTGCAAAAATATCAGGATTTTGTTTGATTGATTGGTTTTGGGGGGGGGGGTTGTTTGTTTGTTTGTGGGTTTGTGCTGGTTTGGGGGTTTGTTTGTTTGGTTTTTTTCTGCTTGTTGAAATGGAAGTATTTTGGATCAATTTCATGCAACATTAAACACTTGTCTCAACAGCGGTTTCCAGAGCAGCAGTCTTCACCTGCACCACTCACCTGTGCTCTGCATAATTTGGGTCCTACACACCCAACAACCCAGAGAACCTCTGCAAAATGAACTGAAATTTTGTCATCCAGTGCTAAAAGATTATTTTTTAAAAAAATCCCTTTATCAGACTGCTAAGTCAACTTTTTTTTTTTAAAGTAGAAGTCCATCTGTAACAATTTTTGCTCCACATTTCAGTACCAAGAACCTATTTTAAAATAGCACTGAACTGGGGACATAATTCACATAAAGGGTGGGGCTTTACAAGTGGGGAGTTTGCAAAGAGGGGAATCCTCTTGTCTGGTGCAATGAATGAGATCCAAGTGAAGGGAAAACATTGGCCAGAAGTAAAATTCTTTCGGAGTTCTGAGAGGTATTTCTGTTAAAATGAGCTTCTCACAGTAACATTTAGGAATTCAAAGGAGTTTTCATCATTTACAGGTGCATGAGGTGACAATTGGCTGGTGTCTTGAAAGGCATAGGGACATAATGGCCAGAAATTGGGAGAAAATTTGTACATCAGGAGGAATTTCTTCATAGAAAGGGTTGTTAAACCTTGGAATGGGCTGCCAGGAAGGTGGTGGAGTCCTCATCCCTGAAGGTGTTCAAGAATTGACTGGTGGTGGCACTGGGGGCAAGGTGGGGATCAGCCAAAATCTGGGCTTGATCCTGGGCCTGAATGACTCTGTGAGATAAGGGTTAGATTCAAAGTTTATGAAATATAGAACAAAAGCAGATGTACTCATGCAAGAATCTTTTTTCAAGAGAAGTAGGTCAGGGAGGAGTGGTTTAAGAGTTTGCTGTGAGGTGAGAGATGGTTTAAATCTTCTTTTATTACCTTAAATATTAATGATTGGCAAAGTTTCTGAATTTGGAGTGCCGTGACAACCACAGAAGGGGTTAATCTGAGAAGTGTAGAGCTGGAAAAGGAAATGGCAGGAAACAAAGGCAAGTGGGGGCATGGCCAACAAGAACAGCTAAAGCTGGTGATTCCCACCAGGAAAAGCTGATGGAAACCACACCAAGAGTGTGGCTGCACAGCTCAAGTTCTCAGCATTCAACAAGTTGCTGCAAACAGAAAACAATTTTCTGAGGTCAAAATCTGGGGATTAGAAGCTGTATTTCAAATTGGAATCCAATCCCTGCTGCAAGACTGGAATCCAATCCCTAACAAAGAGGAAACCTCTGGAACCACTGGACAGGGGCAGTGTCTTCACCCACCTCAGAGCCTGCCTTTACACCTGCAGAAGGAAGGGAAGCCGAAATCCAAGCCTGGCTGTGGTTTTCCAACTCAGTGGGAAGCCTGGCGGCAGCCCAAGGTTTAATAAAATCCCTCCAGGCCCTTGCTGGAGTGACAAGCCCATAATGCAGGCTCTGTGAAAGGGATAATAACATGTAGGATGATAAAGTCAGAGCTCTGCAAGGATTAAATTGGCCCCACAGCTGCATCCCCACACCCCGTAAGAGGAGGGGGGTTCATTGCTGGGGAAATGATGCTGTCTGTTCCCTGACAGCACCACTCTGTGCAATCCAGCTTCAATGTGGAGCAATTTCCAAGTTTGGCTCCGTCATAGGGCAGCAGGGAGAAATCAGGAGGCAGCTCCTCCCTAATGGACCTTTTTCCTCTCCAGGTTGATTGTGCAGAAGAATGGAAATTGCTCAGTTGACACACTGCAAGCACATGGCTAAAGGACCCCAAGCCTTGACACCCTCTCAGAGGGGTTTTTAAAGCACTTTTCCCTCCAGCAGGCAGGTGAGTGGAGAGGCCATGGAACAAAAACCTCAATTACAGAGGAAAATAATCACTGCTTGGAGTTCCCAGGTATGAGGTGTTTTATTGCCTCAGGCTCTGAGCCTTTCTGGAAGCCAGAGTTAATTACAGCTCACATTTTGTGTGCTGCCTTAGGCAGAGGGGGGGATTCTCTGGGCTGTTTTGTGACATCTGATTTCCTTTTTCCTCTGGGCAGTGGAATGACAACCACTAAACCCAGCTGCCTGTAACAACTAGAGCCCAGAAATGGCAGCAGAAATAAGCAGCTGTGTTCAGTTTTTCAGATTCCCCTGTTCTGTTCTTGATACCAGCAACGAGGCGCAAAACCTATCAGAGGGAGCCCTGCACATCTGCCTTAAGATTACTCTCGTCATAACTTCTGGGACAGTTTTCTATCCCCAATTTTCTATCTCTCTCTACTCAGAGACATGCTGTTATTAAGTTTCTGATGTCTGCCACTCATTTAAGGGCAGAAACTGCAATCAGATGACTCGCAACATCTTTCTCTGATCAGTAAAATTAGGCTGCAAGCTTGATAAGGAATAATTAATCTCTTATATCCTCTCTCCCCTTGTCTTTCTTTTCCAAAACACTAAATTATTGCCAATCAGATTTTTTTTTAACTTTTTTTTTTGATTATGCAACATCTACTTGCTACTTACAGGGTTTAATTTGGAGTTTTAGTTAGTTAATTGGCTGAGAAATAGGGATCATAGAATATGATTGGAAGGGACCCACAAGGATCAGCGCAGTTTGATTCCAAGCAATATTTCCAAAGGTTCTTAAGGAATGGATTTTTTGCCTCACCATCTGTCACACCTGTAGGCATTAATTTGGCTTTCTAAGGAAATATCTCTTCAGTGAGAAACTTTTCTAAGACAGGTTCAGTGCACAAAGTAAGTGATGGAGAAGAGGCCACATGGAGCTTTTACTATTTCTTAAAATATGTAAAATACAAATATTAAAAAAAAAATTTAAAAAACCCACTTCAATTAAACAAACATTTCAACTCTAGATGAAGCCTGGCTGACTCAGTGTTGCTACATAAACATTGGTTTAAGCAGTAACTGCTGTAGGAAGGAATCAATTAACAGGCTAAATGGTCACGTCAATTTGCAAACAATTAAGAATTAAATGGAGAAACACCAATTTGTGGTTACTCATGGCCTGGCTCTAAGTCTCCTACAGAGCAAATATCAGCCAAACAAACACCAGCAGCGGTAACTTGGGGGTTCTAATGCTCATTCATTATTTCTGTAGAATAAAACCATCAACATCATCTCCCTGACAGCCCAGAGTCTGAGACACTTCCAGCACTGAAGCGAAATAAAAATCCTGAATGGATCAACTCTGTTCCCTATGGTGTCCAAAAGCACACATAAATACTCAGAATATCTCTATCAGAGCTTTATAAAAGCAATTACTGAGTAAGATAACCAGGGTCCCCCATGCCCTTCCCAGACATCTCTTTTGGTAAAGACAGAATTCTATAAAACTACTTCCACACCAAAGAAAATTGAGTTTTCAAGATGCAGGCTGAATTTGCTTTGCAAAAGCTCATCCTAGGGAATCACTTCCGGCCTAATTATCATAACATTCACTTGGGAAGCAAAACTAAAATCAAATTCTGAGTGAAAAGGGTTGAAATTGTGATCCCTCAATTCTGAGGTGGTTGAATCAATGTGTTCATGAACATGGGTACAGCAGCATCATCATTTCCCTTCATTTTTTCACAGATATGAAGAATTAAAAAGTAAAAGCACTTGACTAAATGCAAATAAATTTAATTTTTGACTGAATCAGCCCTATCAGTGAAGTTTCTGGTGCAATCCACTTCACCAGAGCATCCAAAAGACCAGAGCGAACCACCCTGGAAGTTTTCCTTTCTTTCCCTGGGTTTCCCAGGGGGAACAGCTCATCTCACAGATCCTTAAAGCCAGAGGAGAGGAATCTCACCAGCAACATTTAAATCCAATTTACTTCATCAAAGAGCTTCCCTCACTAGATCTATAAATGATGGGCATTTATAGACCACGTCAAAATCTCCAACGACCACATCCTAAAATGCCCAGAAGATGAAGATTAAGGTTGCCAGCAGGAATTTAGGGAGTTAATGAACATTTACTGGGATTTACTGAGGACAAATTTCTTAAGGAGAAGGGAGAACCTTGATTCTAACTCTGCTTGGAGTAAACTTGGAGAAAAATGGGACTTTCCTCACCCACACCTGAAATTATCCTGTATTGATGGATCCTGGGAGGCAAATAGGGTTACCATAAGCCAGTTCCCAATACAGATTTATAAACTACCTCCACCAGAGAGGTGGGATATAAATTATCCTTTTTTGGCCCATTCAAGTCATGTGCAGTTTCCCGGCTCACATCAGTGACTATGCTGATGAATCTTTCATTTTTATTCGCAAATATTGCCAGATAAATTAATAAAATGAAATTATTTCCCTGCAGGGTCCAGGTTTTTTGTGGATGCAAGATTGTGGAAATTATTGGAAAATAATTTTAACAATTTAATTGGAAAATACCTGTTTACCTACGCTGTAAAAAATATGACTGTGTGGGGAAAAAAAAGCATTTTTAATTTGTTTCCTATAATTCTTTCCTTGCAATGTCTTGTGTTCCAGAACTCCAACAGATGCCTGTGCAGGAATATAAGGAGAGAGGATGTGCAGCACTGATTATGGGATTGAATGGATTATCCAGCCCAAATACGTTCCCTTTATGGGTTTCCCCAGAGATCAGAAGGGTGTGTGTTTATATGGCTAGAGGCACATCCTCTTCTGCCTTAATTAAACTTTCCCAGCTTTGTATCCCAACCCACAGCAGGACAGGATGGAGACCTTTATAAAATTCCTGGGATAATTTGTGGCGCAGATAATTGGTTGTGTCCTTGGCAAGGTAGCGGAGGAGTTGAAGTGGTCTTTGTGTGAAAAGCCTTTCCTGATGAGAAAGGTTTAACACCAGGAGGAAAACGTTGAGTCAGGTTCACCAAGGTTGGTAACACAGCAAACGTCACAGGAAAAACTGCTGTAAGCCATGAAAAAATCATATGAAACTTCTCAAGAGTCCTGGACTGTTGTTGCTTGGGCTGCAATTCGCACACATTCAGGGGTCACCAAGTGTTGCTAGCCGAGACTGGGCGTGTCCCACTTTAGGGACAGAAAGAGAGCAGGCCAGAAGCATCGTGAGAGGAACAAACTCTTCTACTTTATTTACAATCTAACTGCTTTATACATTTGTACAGAGGTCCAGAGATTGCCTACAGAGGTCGCCACCTCTCAACCTGGATGGTGGACATCACCATCAATCATTTCTTCTCTCAGAGGAGAAGAATGCAAACATTCTAAGAATAAACATTGTTTACATGAAGGCTACGTGAGAAAGTTCTACAGAAAGACAAAAGACAGAAAACTCAGGGCAACAGACTGTTACTTTTAGGATAGAAGTTTCTTGATCCACAGGAACAGGACCATAAAATGTTGCTTTTTAGAAGTATTTGGCATTTTGTTTGATTGACAGAATTTTGGATGAATGTGATTTTCAGTTTTCTCACTGATTTGCCATGCTTTAGCATTCCAAATATTAACTGTGAGTAGGAGCACTTAATTTTTGTGGTTTCTTCCTTGGACCAAGAAAGGAAAATTCTGTATGTGAAAATCACTGTGTGTTTTTGAGGGTTTTGTGGTTTGTTGGGGTTTTTTTGGTTTTTATTTGGAGGGGAGGGAGGGAGGTGTGAGTGCTTTTGGGTTTTTTTGGTTTTGGTTTTTTGTTTTACCTCAAGACCCACTGTAACATTTCCAAATTAAAATCAAAGCAGAGGTGTTCTTTAACACCTTCAATGTTTTGAGAAGATTTAAATGTCATCATGGAGTAACAAATCAAGTGAAAAAGCAAAGAGGAGAGACCTGATAGAGACAAGAAACAGTCCAACTGCAAACACCATGAGAAGCTGCAGAGATCTCACATTATGGTTAGAAAAGATGCCAAGAAATTGGATTTAGTATTTCTGCACTTAACAGGAATTTCAAAGGGAGCAACCTAAGGAAATTTTTTGTTCTCAGTGAATAGAAAAGGGCACAGCAAATATACAATTGCATGCAGAGATGACAAATAACTGCAGTGTAAGATTGTATCCAACAACAGCACATTTTGCAAGAATTTTTATTTGCTTCCTGAGGCTTTGCTGAAGAATTGTCTTCACTCTGGTGGCCGGGGGTCCAGTGTTGTATATTTTTTATAACAATTAGAGCTGCAGAAGGAATAAAATACTTCAGACTGTTCTAAACTTAACGCAGAGACTCATAAAATCCCTTTAACAAAGGTAGGTGCCCTTACTTCTTCCAAATCCAGATGGATGTTTTGAATGGAGCAGCTTTTGAGGAAACACCTTTCTAAAACACAAAAGTTTCAATTCCAAGCAGAAGGCAGCACCAGGAACAGTCACAATCCCCAAAGTTCCCCTTGCTTCCCAAATGGTGTTGAGAAACAAACTTTTTGGCTGTAATTCGTATCACACAAACAGCTCCAGACCCTCGGTGGGAAGTGTAAGGCTCCACTGCAGCACCTCTGATGGGTCCCTTCCAGCTCTTTCCTGAGCTACAGAACTTCTCACGTGTGGTTTTTTTTCACTCATCCCACTGTAAAAGCTCAAAATAAGTCAGCAAAGGGTGGAAGAAGTGCCTTTTTCTCCCCATGGACTGTGAAGTCAACATCAGCAGCCTTGGTGGAGACACCTGTGACAGTCTGAAATCATCAATCCTAAAATTTCTTTCCTTCTCTTGAGTCTCTGGAGTCTGTGTTGAGCTGCTGCATCTCAGACTCTGTGGCCCCATCTGTACTGTACCTAAATTGGGACAAATCCATTCCCTCCCTTCAGGAAATCGTCCAAACTGCTTCTTGAAAATCACTGATGGCTTGTGCTAATTGATGTGAATTGATTCAAATGCATGGCCAAAACCATGTTAAAAATGTCATAATTCAGCTGCACGGATAATCAAATCTGCCCTGGTGCTGAAGAGTTTGCTAGGCTGAAAATGTGACATTTGATTTAAAAACTGATGGATATTTTTGATCCCAGCCTCCAAGTCCCCCCCAAAACTAGAAGAAGCCCAATGAAATTAAAGGCATTGATGGGATCAAGCTGTTTGCATTTACACAGAATACTCAGAATATTACACAGAATACATTTAATCAGGATATTATCCGCTACAGAAACCCAAGTGGCAAAACATGAAAGTATGGTAGAAAAAAGAAACCATTAAAAAAAAAAAAAAAGAGAGAGAAAACCAGAAGAATTAAGTTTGTTCAGAGTGGAAAAAAAAATTGCAGATTTCTGAAACTTTATTTAATGTAGCAACTCCAATAGTTAGTGATTTTACGAGGCCTCTTTATCCCATTATTAGGTCACTTAATAGAAAAAGCTGCAACAGCTCCAACCTGCAATTAAATACTGATCTTTCTCCAAAAAGCACAACTTTCTAAAGGAAGTGCTGCCTGAATGCAGCCTTCCCATCCATCATTTCAAATGACAACTCCTAGAGAAATGTCAAAAAAAAGCAAAAAAACTGGGATGGTTCAGGCTCAGCATGTTCTGTAACAACATAATTGACACAACCCCCGAGGAAAAGGATTTGTCAGACACTGTCAGCCCCAGCAGCTGTGGAGGCTCAATTTTCTCAAAATTATAAGGTTCCCCCTAAGCAGTTTTTGTAACAGAGTAAAAAAGAGTAATGTATAGAAAAGTTTCTTATTAGGGATAAAAGGGCCGATTAAACCTCCACCATTAACCCCAAAATGCCGACCATTTGCAGGAGGCATTTAAGCTTCATTTGTACTTCAGTGTGCAGCTACTGCAAACACAGAGCAAGAAAGAGGAATTTGCAGGCTAAAAACCACTAATTGAGGTGAGATGTTACAGAAAAAAAAGTGTGTTTAGCACGATAGGGTCAGCAATAAACAGCTTTAAATCACTAAAAAAACCCACTGTTTTGGTGAGACAGTGTCTTGGTTTGGAAAGACAGGTGTCTGCTAAGGAAGGCAGGAGCCTCTCCTTGGAATGGAGAATGTAAACCCTCTCCCTCTGAATTATTATAATCTTGACATTAAGGGGCTCTCAGGCAAAGATATGGGAATAGGAATAACAGTGCTTTACTGGGAAAATTAAAATGGAAATGCAGTTATCACAAAAAAAACCCCAAAACACTGACAGAGTCAGAGCACAGCCTGACACCCTGTTGGTCAGGGTGTTGGTGTCAGTCCAGTCAAGTCCTCCTGCAGTGACAGATGTGGTTCTGTTGGAGCAGAGATGATCCTGTAGAAGGGTGGAGTTTTCCTCTGAAGGTCCAGTGGTGCTGAGATGGGTCTGGTCTCCCTCTGGGAATCCAGTGCAAACAGGCTGTGCTGGTGTTCTGAATCTCAGGTTTGATCCAGGTAGGAATGCTGGGCTCCTCCCCCTGGGTGGAGCATCTCCCCATGGGATGATGGAATTGTATCAGCCCTGCAGTGAGCCTGGATGGCCCATGAACAGCAGATATCCCCTGGAGGGAGGATGGGTCCTGGAAGAGATAAAGAACACTGCCACACCTGGTTTAACAGATGGTGATAGAACACACACCCCTGGATATATCTTGCATTGCAATCTAAGACAGACAGGCACCCCTCTAAACCCCATTTCTGTTTTATCAAGGACTGAACAGGCACAGCTGCACGTGGCTGAAACAGGCACAGAGGGAGGGGTTTGATGTCCACTCTCAAAATAGACATGGTAATGAAAGCTTCCTTCTCATCCATGTATCACCTCACTGCTTTTTTCCACAAAATTAAAGTTTTGGATAGCAAGTCAAGAGAGTTGGCTTTTTTTTAAATTTGTTGGAAGCAGCCCAATAACCCTAATAACTGTTCCAGGTGTTCTCATAATTTTGTTTAATTTTTATCCAGCAGAAGTTGAAGTTTTAAAGTAATTGCAGACATTATTCTGGGGAAATCAGTTAGAACCAGATTCCTGAAGGAATATGCAGTGCTTCCTTATGCAGTTTTATAAGACTAAAGTAGTCAAAATTATTAAACCCCATTTCCAACATACCCTTTTCTTTAAAACCCCTCAGGATTATAAACTTATTTCCAAAAATTGCCATGTGTTTCATTACTGTATCTTGTGAAAATCCAGTTACCTTTAAGAGTCTGCATCTTAATTTCCCTCTGGTCCCTAAACAGCTGAGTCAGAGAAACACAGCAGGTTCAACATTCCTTAAAATAAATTAATAAATCCAGGCTTGATCTCATGGGTTTCAGCCAACTGTAAAAGAGAGATAATCTTATGTCCCCGTCTCTTAAAGAAGCTGTCAAGATAAATAATAAAAAAAGCTTGAAATGCTCAGATCTCTCAATAATGAGGTCATGTAAGTTTCAGAATTAGATAAGAAGAACTGACAGTTCTGATAAACTACATGAGGATTGTATGGATATTCCAGCAAGTCCCCATAGATCTATTTTAGCTCTACAAATATTTTCCCAGTGTTACATTCAGTTAACAGAAAAATCAATCTAGTAAGATCAAATTGAGTTTGGGTTAATTGAATGAATGCCAATATTGGTAGCAATATTAAAGGGAAAGACAAAGTAGAATAGGAAAGGACATGCAGCTTCTGATTTGTAACATTAAAAAGTTAAAACTAAGAGAACAAAACTAACTAGGTTTAAAGAAAAAGCCAGGCTTGAAGGTCTGGGTTTGGGTTGAAAGGGATTTTTAAAGACTGTCTCGTTCCAACCCCCTGCTGCCCCTTCCACTATCCCCGGTTACCCCAAGCATTTATTTATTCAGATAAATAAGAAATGGCAGAAATATAAACAAAAAAAGTTAAATGAAATTCAGAGGATTGTTTTAGAGGCAAGCCACAAGGACTTGCAGACTGAGGCCCTCAGTGGGGCCCAATTTAGAGTGCAAAGAAGGATATTTAACATGCCAATTTAATGGGAAATGTGCCCATCATTCCAGGGAACTTAATGCCAGCTCCATATCCCTTGTTAATCATTCTCAGCCTCAGAAAAGCTTCCTTCAGGCTTGGTTTTCTCCACAGAAGCTGTCAGTAAAACACCATTTGATGAAAACAGCACATTGCTCACTCTTTCTTCCATGTGCCCTGTGACCCTGTGGCTGGAACAATTCAGCTGCAGGAGTTTTCATCATCAACATTTTAAATCCTGCAATTACCTTTTTTATTTACTTGGGTTTTTTACCCAGGAAAAAAAAGTGTTTTTGTCCAAGAAGACACAAAACATTGGGAAAAACACAAGTTAACAATGCGGTGTGATCTTAGCAGGGGCCAGGGCTGAGAAAAGTCCTTTAGGAGAGATGTCAAAGTCAAATCCAAGCTCCAAATTGGTTTCTCTAAGTTTTACCTGCCCGAGGTCAGAGACCTGTGTATCCTTAGGGATCTTCCTGAGATTCATGCAGGGTTTTGCTCTCATATCCAGCATTTATTATAGCACATACTCTGGGGGTGGAAAGGCAAAGAATGGCTAAGCAAGCACTCAAAAACCTGACTACAGCAAAGGTCTGACTGTAAAGAAGTATCTTTGTACTAATGTTCAGGATGTGAAGGGGAAAACACAATAATTAATTCATTATTGGGACTGCAACATGCTAATCATCCATGACCCTTACTCAAACCTGCAAGGAAACAAGCACAACCTCTGGCTAGGGGAGAAAATAAATGTTTGAGGAGGGCTGCCAGGGGGAGATCTCTGGGTCAGAGATGTGAATGCAACTTGAGGGGAAAAAGACACTCATGAAGACCTGGAAATGGAGAAAGTTAATTTAAAATAATAAAATAAAAAAAACTAGGAAAGAAGAGAAGAGATTTAGAAGCCTCTGGAGAGCAAAGACCACTTCCTTGGCAAAATGAGCAAGCTCAGGGATCTAAATGCCAAAGTTGGATGTGGGGGCTGAGCTGCAGCAATGAGGGGTGGACGTCTGCTGAAGGTTGCTTGGTTTGAATCTACTGAATTAAACAGAGTGTCCACGCTGCAGTGATAGGATGGAAATCATTTCTGCCCCTCCCTCAGCCTCACTGGGAGACAGGCACAAATTACCAGGCCTAATCACTCCTGTATATCACAGAATTATAGGATGGTTTGGGTTGGAAAGGACCTTAAAGATCATTTTGTTCCACTCCCTGCCATGGGCAGGGACACCTTCCACTATCCCAGGTTTCTCAAAGCCCTGTCCAACCCAGCCTTGGACACTTCCAGGGTTGAAAATGATTATTCTGAAAATTCCCCAGGATTCCATTTGGGGGAAAAAAATTGTGGCTGATCCTGGGAAGTTCCTGCAGCTCCCTGCAAAAACCTGCTTGTGGTGGTGCAGGACAGATACAATGGCCTTAACAAAAGTGTGTGTTTCATCCCAGTGAGGTTAAAATGAGATAAGGCTGGGGGAAAGCCAGCTAATCTGGGTCACCAGATGGGATGCTGCAAAAGGCACAGGAGCCTGAATTCTATGAATGAGAGCAAAACAAAAGGGCAGGGCCATTACAGCAGCTCTCATGTTCCTTAACGAGTGGGGATGGCAGAGAAAAACCTACAGTTGACTTTTGTTGGTTTTTAAGCAACAGCTGTTTAGGAGAACAACGTTGTACAGAACAGAAACAGTGCAGGCTATTTATTGCCAGGGCAATAGGAATAACCACTTTTGCTGTGGGGACAGAGAAAGCTGCCACTGATCAGCCTGGAGAAGAGAAGGATTGAGGGAGATCTCATTTTGGCCTTTCAGTAAATAAAAATGGCTTACAAACAGGAAGAATGACCCTTTACATGGGCTGATTAATCACAGGACAGAGAGGAAAGATTTTAAACTGCCCAGTTTTAATGTGTATGGCACATCTGTGTTGTTCTAAAAGCATTTCCGATGTTGCTTTGTGTCTTCCATTGAGGTTTGCTCTGCAGGACCAAAAAAATTCATATCTCGTTTTGTAACAGCAGCAAAAAGCTGCTTGGTGGCCACTTCACGTGATGGACTCAAGGTCTGTCAACATCTGGAGATAAAAAAATCGTCAGCTGTTGCAGGGAAAATCCCAAAAATAATGAGAGGTTGAGTCGAGAGCAACGCAGGTCTGACCAATATGGTTACATCCACATTCTCCATTTATTCTGCCTAAAATGGCAGGTTATATACAGTTCTATGTAGTTTATCATTAAGGCGACACTTTCATTGGCACACAGCACAGAGAAAAATGCAAACACACTGTTTAACTTATTCTTAAGGTGGCTAAAATGTGGCCACTAATAATTGCTCTCATGACCTCTAGAAAACCCACTATCTAACATTATTACCTTAACATTTAATTTCTGGTGCTCCACAACTAATCTTAACTGTGCAACAGCTCCAAGGCCTCAGGGCCTCAAGGCCAAGCTTCAGGGTCAGGCCTCAGCCAGGTAGGCCTCAGCTGGGTAGTTCAATGTCTTATTCTAAATACAGATCGTGCCCTCTTTCTCTCAGAAAATCTGCTACAGTCAGCTCCTGTGGAAGAAGCATCAAGGCCCTGAGAAGGACAAATACACTGCCTGGGGCTGAGGAGGAGATGGGCCCCTTCCCTGTCAGTAAGGGCTGATGTGCACTAATTCTGTTTTTCCGTTCTGCTCCTCAAAATCAAAGTGTAATTAGGATTATTTTAGGGGGAAAAAAAGTCCTCAATTATTCTATTTTACTTCTCAAAATCAAAGTGTTTTAAGGATTAATTTAGGAAAAAATAATATAAATAATCCCTAATTATTCCATTCTACTTATCAAAATTGAAGTGTATTTAGCACTATTTTAGGAAAAAAAAAAATCCCCAATTATGAGCAGGCTGGGGTAGTGGAAAGTCTCCCTGCTCATGGGGTGGAAGAAGATGAGCTTTAAGATCCCTTCAACCCAAACCATTATGCGATTCTGTGATAAGCAGTAAAAAAGTATTACATCCCCACAAAAAATATCCACTTTCTGAAAACATGAGGGAGATGTGAAAGCAGAGAAAAAACCCAACAAAATTTCAAAATTGCTTTCGCTTAAGGAAAAGAAGCATTAAAATGATAATGGCTGAACAAAAACACCTCATAGCAAGTTCTACAAAATCAAAAGAAAATTAAAAATTAGTACTTAAAGTCTGCTTTTAATCAGCTGTGCTGGTTTATGGATTCAGCTCTAATCAGCTGTGCTGGTTTATGGATTCAGCTCATCAGCTCCAGCTCTGTCTCAGCACCTTCCTCTGCCAGCCCCCAGGGCTGAAACATCCCTGCTCTCCCAGGAATCTGCTTGAAGGCAAAACCACTGCTTGGCACAGCATGGGATTCTTGTAATTAGGGCCTGGATTCTTCTCCCTCTGCCATCAGTGGTCATCCTGCATTAAAGCAAAAATCGCTTTTTAATGCGAGGAGAGGCTCCTAACTCAGGGTATTTTCCTACTTCAGCAGCGAGCAGCTAAATGAAAGATACCCAAAGCATTTTTTGGAAGGTTTAAAGGAAAGAGTCAGCTCACGCAGCACTCAGGGCAGGAATGTGCCATCAGAGTTACAACAAACCAAGCCAAATTCCCTGATGCAGAACTCCTTTGATGGACTCTTCTCCCCACAGACTGCAGCATGCTCACAGTCTGAGCGTGTCCTGTGTGAGCTTATTAAATTGTTCCTTTAATTAGCCTGATCAAATGAACGCGCTGCTGGACGGACTGCTCGGAGTTGGGGCTTGCTGTTTAATGTTCACAAGGAAATAAAGTTCCCTGATGTTTAAGGGAGAGCAAAGAGCCTCCAAATATTAGGAGATTGTTAGGTTAAAGGTTTTGGTGAAGGGTCCCAAAGACAGAAAAGATCCCCATCCACAAGCAAACAGAAAAAAACCCACAAAACCCCCACACATAAAGAGTCCCTTCCCTTCCCTTCCCTTCCCTTCCCTTCCCTTCCCTTCCNTCTAGGACTCATTATTTCCCTGTCCAAAGGACTTTCCATCCCAGGAATGTAAATACCACTTGGATTGGTACAAACCAGCCCTGGGGGCCCAGCCTGGAGACCAAAGGTGGGCTGATTTAAATAGCTTAATGGCATCATCCCTCCCAAATAGATAACAAAAATAAGGCTTTTTAGGGGGAAAATAAAATTCCAAATATTTAATTAAACAGTGAACAAATGAAGAAATATTTACACTTTAAATGATGATTTTTCCCTTTTCCCAAGGTCTCTTTTTACTTATGTTCTGGCTGATTCAGAACAAAATTGAACATGGAACAGTTCCCTAAGCTCAGTTTAGGTGTAATACTGTGGCTTCTGCTTCCTCAGACAGGAAGAAAAGACTGAGCTTTGCTTTCTCCCCTCATGTCTGCCACTCTAACAAAAGGTGCCACCTCCCTTTCCAGGCTTTGCTCCATTAAATCCAGGAGCAATCCTGCTGCTGGACAAGGTCAGGTTTTTCATGTTGCCATCAGCCACAGAGCAGACCACGGACAGACGTGCGAGGCAGCTGCTCACAACCCTGCCCTTTTCAAAGCCAGACCTCCTGCACCTCACCAAGGCAGGCACCTGCTGCAGATGAAGTCAGTGGGGAAAAAAAAAAATGGCCTGAGCACTGCAAAAAGGAGGATCCTTACACATTAATCCAAAAAAATTAAACTGAAATCACTCTAAATGAAGATCAAAATAAAAATCTGGTTTTTCCCCCAAGAGCTGTCGTATTTGTCTGGCTTTCTGAGAGTGATAGACAGAACAGCAGAGTCAATTAATTCTCTTAACTAATTAGTGGCTGAATAGCAGTAAGCATGGCAGAGTTTATCTTCAAGAGAAGGCAAAGATGAACAAATGTGTGTCTAAATTTGGATAAAAATGTGCAGAGATGTATTTTATATAACTTATATTCTAGATAATGATTTATCTGAGGTATATGGCTTGCTACGGGGCATTAAATCTAATCCCATTCTTTTGTCATCTGATAAGGAGAAAGTACATCTGCCTAATTTACCTTGGAAATGGGAAATACACTTCTAAAATTGCTGTAGAATCACCGTTTTGGATACCATTATCATCATGCAGCATTGCAGCGTGCTCCCACACCAAAACAGGTGTTTCCATATCAGGAAAAGTGTTTCAGTTTCACACCTGAACTAATAAGGAAAATGAACCAGAAACTTCAATGCTTTTCTCACTGTAATTGACCCAGTGCCAGGACAAAGGCACCTGTTGGACTCTTGAGGTGTTCCTCAAGGAATGCAGCTGTTTTCTATTGGGCAGCAAGCCAAAAACGCATCCTAAATTACTGAATACTTAAGAGAGAGCACAGAGTCTCTTGGGGCTTTTTTGGGGTGTCTTAGCAGGTACAAGGGACCTCCCTGCACTGTGCATGGCTTTTATTATTTTGTTCTGTATAGTTTGTTATTTTCTCTTTAATTAAAACCTTTCTGCTTTTTCAAAACACCTCCAATCAAGTTGTCTCACTGATCCCGGCTAATGTGGCCGGAGTCTAATAAGCCACATGCTAATGTATCAAACTCTGAGGGTCCAGCCTTTGCAGAGAAGTGGCTAAAATTAATTACCGAGACTGCTCTTCAGAGGTGTTTCATAAATCAAAAGGTTTAATAAGGAAAAATATCAAAATAACAAATGTTACAGAAAACAAAAGATAGGCCGAGCACAAGAGTCTGAGAAGTCTCTGACACCCTGCTAAAAACACTCCAAAAATCCTCTCACTTCCTTTGGGTTCCTTCCTAAATACTGAATGTTCTAGGAGGGACAATCTGGCTTGCAGCCAGTAAAATCACCAAGAGGCTTTGAGTTACACTCTCGGAGCCCAACCACTCCCCTTGTGCTGGTGCTGAGCCAATTACAATGAGAAAAATACAGAACTTTCTAGTTAAACTTCCTAAAATGTCTAAAGGTAAACTGAAACTCTTTCCCTGTTTGGAAACACCTGCTGAGGGTGGGAAATGCATTCCTACATCTCACTAATTATTAAGTCATTTCTGGGAGGTTGCTGGTCAGCCCTCAGAGGACGATACACCTTTGTGGGGCTGATAACAGTGCGGGGCATTATTAGGACAGTGCTTGGCAGCTTTGATCGCCTTGTGGGTCTCTTGTTGAAGTTGCTCCATCTCCTATCAAAGTTCCCTTAACTACATGCCAGGAAATCTAGCACTGATGACCAGCCACAATCAGATGAACATTTTATTTTGGAGTGGGACAGTTCTGGGATGGTTCAGTGTTTGGCTAGGAGAGCATCCGGAATTTCGGGAGACCTTGTGCCCGAGGAAGGAGCTGAGAGCAAGCGTTAGACCGTGTGAGCTGGGTCTGTAATTTGCTGAAAAGTGAGGGAAAAGACAGGATGGAATATCAGAGGCATTGGGATGGCAGCTCAGTGATGTCCCCACAGCCACAGTGGTGGTGGGAGGCAACGAGGAAGGATCCATCTGTCATAAATGTTTAAAAGTTAGACATTTTAGTTATAAGGGTATAGTGTGGTTGCGAAGCTGGGAGTGTCCCAATTCAGGGACAAAAAAAGAAGCAGGCACACACACGGCAGGTCAAAGGAACAACCCCTTTATTTCAAAATCTGACTACATTTTATATACCTATGTACAGAGGTCAAGAGATTGGCTACTTTAGGTTGTCACCTCTCAACCTGGATGGCGGACATCACCATCAATCATTTCTTCTCTCAGAGAAGAAGTATGTAAACATTCTAAAAATACACATTATTTAGATGAAGCTGCGTGAGAACTTGCGCACAAAGACAGAAAGCAGAAAATTCAGGGCAACAGTATAGAGATGTATAAGTTTCATTTCCAGTTGTAACTTTGTACGAGTTTGTCACGAATGTTTATGTATCTAGTAAGTGTCCTTTCTATTTGCAACTTTGTACAGGTTGTTACTACAAGTTTTGTATAATTGTGACTGCAAGTTTGTATACTTGTCACTACAAGTTCTAAATAGTTGAAAGATGCATAAGAGGTTACAGTTGAGGTGTTGCTAGAGTATTTACAACGTTGATGCCAGAAAGAGAGAAAAGGGAAAGGGGGGATCTTTCTTCCTCCACCGAAGGCTCCAAATCAGGACATCACCCGGGAACGTGATTGGTGGATACAACTGACCAATCATTTGACGGCAGGAAAGAATGATTGGTCCAGAGGAGCTCCTGCTAAGGACCAATAGAACCCTGGGAAACGAGCCAATCACGTCGAGGATCCAAAATCCACCAATCAATGGGAAGACAAAGGATATAAAAAGGACTGACAGTCTAAGGGAGCGCATTTTCCCTGAGGGATGTTGTTTCCTAAAGGGGGAAGTGCCCGTAATGTACTGTATGTATTTGGTTACTCTGGCTTGTTGTAGAGAGTTTGGGACTAGCCCGGCCCTTTTGCTGTTCCAGTTGTCATTTTGTTTCAATAAATGATTGGCCATTTTTGTATTAACACCGGATGTTCGACCTTGTTTATAACACATCTGTCTACTGTGCTTCTGCAAAGGTGCATCTTCTCAATCCCCCCAGCTTTACCAATCCTGTCTTTGCATTCCCATCCTGCATTCCTGAGCTTGGGAAAGCATCCCAAAGCCATGCTCAGCACAGGGTGTTTGGTCTGGCTGGGACAGGTTTAATTTTCTTTCTGCTCTGGGGCTGTGGCAACACGAGGATGTTTTTGTCGTGTCTGAGTTGGGCTGAACAGCATCAAGGCCTTTTCTGCTGGTCTCTGACCCAGTCAGGAGGCTGGGGGTGCACACGAGGTTTAAGGGGACAGAGCTGGGAGAGATGATCCAAATTGTTTTGAGGGATATTCCACACCTTCTAACATGCTCAGCATACAGACCTGGAGGAGAAGGAGAAAGGGAATTTGGAGGAATGGTGTGTAGTAATGCACCCTCACACCCCAGCAGGTGTTTCTATATAAGGGAAATAATTTTCAGCTTACCTTTGAACATGTAAGGAAGTTAAACTAGAATTTTCCATAACCTTCTCATTGTGATCGGCTCGGTGCCAGTGCAGGGGAACTGGTTGGATCTTTAGGGCGTTTCTCAAAGCCTGTAACTGTTTCCATTGACTGGTTGCCAGTAGAACCCTCCTGAGTAATTTAGTACTTAAGGAAGGGCACAGAGGTGCTCTGTGCTTTTTTTGGGTGTTGTAGGAAGGTGTCAGGCTTCTCTGACACCTGTGCTCGGCTTTTCCTTTTATTTTTGTATTGTTTGTTATTTTGCTCTTATTAAAACTCGGCTTTTCCTTTTATTTTTGTATTGTTTGTTATTTTGCTTTTATTAAAACTTGTTGCTTTACAAGACACCCCTGAAAAGCCATCTCACAATTATTTAAGCCATTCTGAGAAGTGCAGGACACCCTCAGAGACTTGGTAAATTTTCACGTAGCTTATTCCATTCTGGCCACGTGGAAGATTTTGTCAATGGTGTTTGCCTTCAAGTCCCTGTTGGATGGATCCCTGATGGATCCCTGATGGATCCCTGCTCTCCAGGGGTGTCTGAACCCCTGCCTACCCGTGGGGAGCAGGGAATTAATTCCTTGTCTGGCTTTGCTGTGTGTGAGACTTTGGCTTTTCCTGGTATTAAACCGTCTTTATTTTTTCCACCTGTGAAAAACCAAAGTTCACTTTTAGGCTATTTTCAAAAGTTTAATAAGGGAATAAAAAAGGACAATGTCCAGTGCTGGGGTGTTCCTGGCTAATGAACACCACAGTATATCAAGGAGTGTTATCCATACACTGTTACCTTAGTAAGGTACATACATATTCATAATTTTCATGCATTATTCAAACATTCTGGGGAGCTTTTGATGTAGAAACTTTTTTTTTTGTATTGGTTTTCTGCTCTGACTTGTCTGCATGACATCCTGCAGATCAGGTCAATGTATTTTATTCCTTCTTGTGGCTTCATCCTGTTGTTTCACACTTCCCTGATAACGAGTTAACAAGTTCTTCTCTAATTCTCCTTCAGTGCTCTGGTTTGTGTTGATGCCTTGGGAAGGCTGAGCTGGAACAGAGATTTGAGAATAAAGTAGATATTTATTAAAAGGCCTTTAGGACACACCTTGGGAAGGACAAGAGTCTGGCCAGGGCTACACCCAAGGTGGACCCAAAATGGTCACAAAGTGGTCACAAAATGGACACAAAATGGACACAAAATGGACAAACAGTCACAAGGTCTCCCACTTTGATAAGTTTTGGTCCATTTGCATCTTGGGGTTGAATTGTCCCATCCCAGCTCCAGGTGGTGCAGTCCCATCCTTCTTGTTTTCTCCCTCCAGCCACCGTTGTTGGTGCTTTTGGGCCTGCAAACTTGTCCCAGTTGTCCTTGGTGTGCAGCAGGAGAAGGATTTGTTTTGTGTCCCTGGTGTGTGCAGAGAGCTGAGTGACCCTGGATGGGAGCTCAGAGCTGCACCCCTGGGCACCACAGAACATGAAATACATGAAAACTAAAAGTTAAGGTATCAGTGTCACAGTTATCACTTGGAGAGGTCAGTCAGCAGATGTGGGAAACAACTTAATTGCTTTATACGGTTCTCTCAGTTACATAAAAATATTCTAACATTTGATATTTTGCTAAGGCCTACAGTATAATACATTCTTCACACTATTATTTCTATAAGCTATAAGGTGTGTACATCAACATAAAATATTCATCACGCTACTATTTCTATGGGCTATAGGTACATACTTAAAAATAAAAAATTAGATTATATTAGCAAGCAGCTAAAAGGGGTTATAAATATATTTAAATTAAAATATGTTTATATAATATCTAAATAAATATATTTATTATATTTTAATACTTACAATCTTTACTATATTTACTTTTAAGTATAGTTTAAATAAATATATGTACTTATTATCTTTAAATACTTACAACATTTGCTAGATTTACTTTAAATATAGTTAAAATAAAATATATATTTTATTATATTTAAATACTTACAATATTTACTATATTTAAATACTTACAATCAATAACCACGTGTAAAGACTAATACACAAATGCAAAAGCCAGTATTGTGGGGTTGTTTTTACCACATCCATGAGTTTTCTCACTTGTTCTCTCCCAATTTTTCTCCCCCATCTCAGGGGAGGGAGGGAGGGAGTACCTGCCTGGTCCTTATTTGCCAGATTGTTTCAACCATGGAACAAAA
>VZDJ01000046.1:1585168-1623140 GCA_008694505.1 Cyanoderma ruficeps
AAATAAAATAAAATAAAATAAAATAGAATTCCCCTTTGAGACAACTGTAAACCAGCGGGGCTGAATCAAAGCCCACGCCTCCAAACCCCAGAGCGAATTTTGGCTCGGACGGGATGGTGGGAGATGCAAAGAGCTCGGGGTCCCTCTGCGGGCAGGAGGAGCGGGATAGAGCCCGGAGCCTCCAGCAGGGCCGCAGCTCCATCTAGTGCCACACAGCCGGGAAAGAGAGAGGAAAGAACTGGAAATATCGCCAGGAAAATCTTTGGGATGAGAAGTTAGCAAGGGTTAAAAGGGCTTGGTCTTTTGTGGAGGGTTGTTTCTGTAGCACATTGCAGTTACAGGTCCTTTTATTCTTTTTCCCCCCAGAATTTTGAAAGGGATAATTGATGTCTCCAAGGACTAGAGATACTCACAGTCATATTAATATATTCCAGAGAGTTGGCATTTCAAAGAAAAACTATAAGAATGTAAGGACCAAGCTCTAAATTACTGTTGCCAGATAAAGCTTTATTTACTGACGTGTACAACAGTGCTATGTGATCTTTTTCTGTGCCAGCAGGGCATTAAAAAAATCACCTTTTACTCAGTGTTCTGATAGTTTAGATGCTGAATAGATAAGGTAGGTCTGTGATTAGTGAAAACAGTGAAGGATTTTTATTATTATTATTATTATTTTCTAATATAAATGAGCCAGAAAGTTTCAACTATCATGGGATTCCTGTGTTTTCTAAACGTTGGTCTCATGCACTGTCCATGCACAATAAAAAGTGATGAAGAGGTCATGCTGCACTCTATAAAACATTATTTTTATTATTTTGTCCAGACTGTCACTTTCTCAGGACTGACTGAAGTGGGACGTTGGATTTCAATTTTTTTTTTTGGAGGGGAAATCCATTGAGGGCACACAGATATACAGAAATCACACCTTTAATCCTCCATGAAACCACTGAATGTTCACAGAAGGATTTAATTTTCAGATGCTCCGTGTCACTATTTGCTGTGTTTTGCTCACAGATTTTGTCTTCCTGCAGCAGCAGCTGGAGACCAGGCAAAACCTCCCCAGAAATCCTAAATGAGGCCAGATGTCCATCCTTAGGCGCTTGAATTATTCTTTAAGTAGCTGCCTGGGGAAAAGAAAAAAAAAGATTATTTTATCAGATTCACTGTAGGAATAATTCCTTTTTTTATGTTTTGACTTGGAGGGTTTCAGTGAAACATTTAAACTTTTTGTATGAAAAGAAACCTCATAAAAATCACACACATAAAATCATGGCATTTTGAGGAGAGAAAAAAAAGTTATACCTATTTGGAAAATTTCTGAACTAATTTTAAAGCACAGATTAGGGTTGTTTTGGAAGTGGGGTGAGAATGAAAGGACACTTAATTTATAATTACAAAATTAATTGTAATTTTAATTACAGACATCCTTCATCTGCCTTCAGATGGTGTCATTCTGCTTCCAGAATTCGGGATTCCATGAGGAAACAACCAATTTCTGCTGCCTTCAGGTCTACCTTTGGATATTCCATGGGAATGACATTAATACTTTGAGGCACAGTTATGAGCAATGCAGAGATCCCAGAGCATCTCTCCAAATATCACCTTGCTGGTTTGGTTGCAAATGTTGGATTCAAAGTGTGAGCAAACAATTTTTGTGGATGTTCTACCCTTTCTCAGAAGCCCAGACAGCAATAACACCTGATTATCATTTTNATGAATCTCACTTTCAAGATAGGAAGTTATACTTAAAATCACTTACAGGCAAGACAAAAAAAAAAACAAAAACAAAACCCAACAAGAAAAAAAAAAAAAAGGAAGAAAACCCAAACATTATTTAGAATTATTTTATTTCTGACTCCGTTTTTTCTGCTCTTTTTTCATTTGTCATGGGATTCTCATTAAAACTTATGCAGCAGCAATCCTTTAAAGAGCTGGCTTTGTACAAACATTCACCAAGTTTATAAATGTGCATTACACAGACATTTCTTGGTGAACCCCTGTTTCTGTATGGGTTCCATAATGAAGGTGAAGATTTTAATGAAAACTTAAAATCCGTCCATGTGGTTTCTACTAAGGTCTGTATGCTAATAAACCATCGATTTTCTTGCACTTTTCTTAGCTCAAATCACCTTTCCAAGGGTTTGACTTGCCTCTGCTTTCACATAAATATAGCATTTATTTTCTGACACTTTTCAATATTTGGCCTCTCCTTAGCTGTTCTAGCTTTTCAGAGAAATAAGGAGATAAATTAAGGTGGCAAAAACATCACAGAGGGTCTGGGGATGTTTTCTTTTTCACAATGTTGATATTTATCATGTTATCCACAGCAATTTGGGATTTTCTATCAACTTCACTTAAAAAAATGGAGATTTCATAAAACCGAAGCACACTATTCCCAGCTGTTTGAGATTTGGGGTTTTTTGGTTCAGTGGTGCGTTGGGAGGGAAGAAACCCAACCAGGCCAGCCTGAATGTCTTTCCCATTTATAAGAAACAGCATCAAGATGAAAAACCAATCATTCCTGCTCCTCCACTTCAAAAATCTCAGTTCTGTGGACTTCCACACTCTTCTCCTTTTCCTTCCAAACCAACAACACTGCCTCACCTCCAGTATGAAAGAACCTCAGGCCACAAAGTTTTTGCACATTTAGCCAGTGGAAAAAAAAAGGACAACCTCGCTCTTGCTGCCTCGTGTTCCACAAAATGTCTTTTTAATTATGGTGATTCTACCTCGGCAGCTTTTCCACTAAAATAAGCCCTTCCCTGCCAGGAGGAGAAACAATAATGACAACAAGCCCTACATTAGGAGGAAACATTTAAGCCCTCCATGCCAAGCTCGCTGCCATCTATTAATTAGCAGAGGCCACGGGAGCTGTTTTTGTCCCTCTTTCAAGAGAATTATATTTGCAGCTGATAGTTTATACCTCTTGTAATAGGAGCTGCAGAAATAACCCACTAATCACCTCGTTTCAACCTGAGTCGAGATGCTGAAGCTTCCAGGAAGAGCTCTGAGGATGTGTGCTCAGGGCAAGGATGTAATCGTGGCTCTTTTCAGGATTCATCTCCCTGCCTGGAAAGCAATTCCAGGAATAAACTACCAATGTGGAAAGCTCCTCATTGCTTTCTTCATTCATCCTCGCCCACCTTGTACCTCTGTGTAATTTGATTTGCTGTTAATATTTCCAGGCAGAATTAGATCCAGTAGCAAGTGTAAATAGGAGTGTTGTGATGTTGTTACTCCCTTAATAATATCTCGGGGAAAAACTCAGGGTCTCCTAATGGCAAACATTGTAATAAAACACTATTGCTCCAAGAGCTCTTATTTAAATAGCAGAATCAACCTTCCAGTCCTGAAGTGTTTAAAATGAGAAAAGATTGGTTTGTTGGTTGTTGGGTGAGGGGTTTTTTTTTGTTTGTTTCCTGCTTTTTTAAAACTTTAGAGCATGAAAACCACCTTGAGAGTGGCTTTCAAAAAGGTGAAAGAGCACCACAGACATGCAGTGATCCTTCCAAGAATACCTGGCTGATTTCCTGCAAATCTGCAGCTCTTGAAAAATATTCTGGGCCAAATCTGTGAATGGTTTCACGACTTTTTCCATTGGTCAGGCACTTTCAGCACCATGCTGTAGGCTCAGCTGGCCACATTTGGGTGCCTGTGGACCCATTTGGCCCTAGAAATTGATATTGGCTGCTGCTAAAGGAAGGTATTTGTTAAGGCTGGTGTCTGATTTCATTTTTTTTAATCTGTTTGCACCATCATCATCCTGAATTTCTGGTATTTCAGTTGCCCTGTGTGTAAATCTTGACTCTCCTCACAGATTGGAGGATTTTTTCACCATCACTATTGCAGAGATTTTGTGATCCTGTTCTCTGATTTCATTTTTCACTATTATTTTCCCTGGGAGAGAAGAGAATTCAGGGAAATAACCACTTTTGTGATCTCACACATACACAAGAAAAGGCCAGATGTTGAAATAATCACTGTAATTTTTGCACCAGGAAACCAAAAGCACAAACAAAGTGATCAGAGCATGTCAAGGTACCACATGCCTGAAGCTTCAAGTCACAGTTATTTTGTCAGTATGCAAGAACTATTCACTAATTTTTCATATAATTCATCTGGGAGAATGAAAATCTCTTTTTACAAAAATAGCTACCAGGAAAAGGGGAATGTGTAGAAATGATGAACTGCTCAGCATGGAAAACTCTCTGTTAAAAATATAAATGGAATTATCCCTTTTCAAGAAGAAATTTATGGGTTTATGTGTTCTGGCCTGACTACTATAATTCCAGAGTTTTCTTACAGTTTTTGACATACTGGTGGAGAAAGAAGAGGAAAGCAAACAAAACTATCTTTAAAATAAAAGGAATTTTTGACAAATAAAGGAATTTAACACAATAGGATCTTTGAATAGGCAAAGGCTTTAAATCTCAAAGTTTCTCCTGCCTCCTGTGCTCCATGGAACATTTATTTATTCCTGGTCTCTTGGGTGTAAATCAGGTGCAACCCTGACTTAGTTTTGATGTACGTTCTGTTTGTGAGTTTTTCAGTATAGATCAGTCCTAAGGCTGGTGTAGTTTTCATCCAGCTATTTGTACTGGGGGTTTGCAATAAGAATTTTCTCACATTATTCAGCACAATATAGTATTTCACTGCAGGAAGTCGGCTCACTCTCTGGTTATAATTGTGTGATACACTTGCTATTGCAATGTTATCTTAAAAAAACCCACAGGCACACACACAGACAAAAGCAAAAAACAAACACAAAAAGAAAAAATAACAAAAAACTCCAAAATAAAAAAAAACCCCAAAAAACCAACCAACCAACCAACGAAAAAACAAAAAAATTAAAAAAAAACAAAAACCAAAAAAACAAACAAACAAAAAACCCCAAAAACCACTTTGTGGTTGAATTCCCTGGTTTTGGTTTTGATTTCAAGGCCAGAGACCGATGGACTGTGAGGTAATTACATTTCTGGGCAAATACCAGTGCTCTGATGACTACAGCTTGAGCTGGAAGACCTACAAGAAAGTTTCACCTCTTATAAGACCAAATTCTGTCTCATTTGAGAGTTCTGACTCAGAAATCTTTAGTTACAGCATTTTGCCCTCTCAGAAATTGAATCAATTCTTATCCCCCGTGTATAACTCGCAGTGCTTGGCCTTGAGCTCAAAGTTTCCCTCATGGGAAAAGTTTTGGTTCCTGTTATTATTTCCTTTTTCTTTCATTCTCCTTTTACAAAGTGCCAGCACTCAGGATAATGAGTCTCCAGCGAGCAGATCAAATAAAGGATTTATGTGTTGGATTCCTTTTGTGAGAATAGGCAGTTGCATAAAGGATCTGGTTGGCCTAATGGTAAAATGGAAGTTGGCAAATGGAAAAATAAAAACCAGAAAATTTTCAAGAAAAAGAGATGCTTAAGCGTGTCCTCTTTTCTTCTTTCATTCTAAATAAAAGATGGCTTGAGAATTTCAGGTATACATATATACCACATAAAACATAAAAGAAGGAGAGGAAAATCTCGTTCTTTCTAGGATCAGGGATGAATGAATAAATCAATGAGGAATGATGGTTGATGATACATCAGACTTGAGGCTGTATTTACTTCTATTTACATATTTTGCATTATTTTTAAATAACAGGTATTTTTTAAAAACGGAGTATTTACATCTTGCAATCTTGGTGTGTGTGCAATCTTTAGCTAATCAAAATGCAATCAATCCTCAGTTAATTGTCCTCTTAGATGGCTGTATTTACACTGCCCCATGACGATAAAGAAATTGGCCCTTCCCAACAGTTTGGGGTTTGGGTTAAACTGAGCAAAGTGTGATATTTCCACAAAACTGAGAGTCTAGGGGGAAATGCTACAAATGTTGTGTTGAATGACAGGAAGGACTGGAACACACCAAGAACTTTGTTATTGTTCTTCAGAGAAAACAGTGGTGGAAAGAGTCTTCTGTTCATTGTTGACAGAACTGTTTGTCTCAACAATAACAGAGCTGAGCACATTTTCTTATGGTTAAGGTGAAGAGTAACACAGGAAGGCACAGAAAAAACTGACCTCCCACAATTTTTGGTTTTCTTATGGTTAAGGTGAAGAGTAACACAGGAAGGCACAGAAACAACTGATCTCCCACAGTTTTTGGCAGCACAGCACTCTGGATTCCCACCAACAGGATAGTTGTGGAGATCCCACAGATGTCCTGAATCAACTCTTGTCACAAATCTGCTTTTCTATCACCTTTCCTCCCACAGCAGTTTCAAATCGTGTTTGTATTGACTCCCATCTTTAAAATCACCACAGAAACTCCATTCTCTTAGGAGTGGGTATTTTACCACACCCAGAAAAGTAAAGGATGAACTTTGTGATTCTTTACATGTTCTGAGCTCTTTAATAAGGGAGTCACAATGTGCCTGTAAAGTCACGGACATAAATCCTTTCTTATTGTGAGTCCAACCATAAATAATGGAGGATTTATTTGTGTGGTTCATAGTAATATGCAGAAATACAACAAGCAAGAAACAAAAATCTTATGATAATCTCCTCCTAGCAAAAGACTATTTTTTTTTCCTCTGTGTGAAATAAAAGAGTTTACTTTAAACAGAGGAAGTGAAATCTTCCATCAGGTGATACAACTGTGCAGGAAGTTCCGTGTCCTGAGGAAAAACAGTCTGGGATGGTGTGGACAAAAGGTTTAGGTAAAGAGTTTAGGTAAAAAGGAAAATAGATTTTGATAAAGGAAGCCAGGCTGTCCAATTCAATTCATCTTTGAGAAATACATGGCAAGGGATTCCTCTTGCTGAAGATGAATGTGAGAAGTCAGCCAAAATGAGACCTCTTGTGTGGCTGGGATTTATCTTATTTGATTTCAGGGTTTGATTCATTTCCCCACAAAAAGGAATCTGGTTCCCTTTGCCCAGGCAGCCTCGACCTGCCATGCCTTCAGTGTCCCTGTGTCATATCTGGCAGCTCTGAGAATGTTAAATCAGGGAAAAAACAAACTGGGGAAGGTTGGAAGGGAGACTGGAGGTGTCTATTCCAACCTCCTGCTCCAGCAGAGCCTCTGTCTTGGTTTGGATAGACAGGTATCTGCCAGGGAAGATTGGAGTCTCCCTTGGAATGTAAGTCCCCCCTCCTCCCCCTTTCCAAATTATTATAAATTTGCAATTAAAAGGCTGTCAGGCAAAGACTTTGGGAATAGGTATAGCAGTTCTTTACTAGGAATATTAAAAATACAAATGTTGTAGTACAAAAGAATAGGCAAACAAACAAACAAGAAATCCTAGAAAACCCTGACAGAGTCAGAAATACAACCTGACACCCTGTTGGTCAGGGTGCTGGAAACAGTCCAAAAATGACCCCTCCTGGATTGGCAGATGTGGTCCTGTTGGAAGCAGAGATGATCCTGTGGAGCCAAGGGTCCAGAGATGGGTCCAGTCTTCCTTTGGGAGTCCCGTGAGAACACTGGAATGTCTGGTGACATTTGTGACTGCTTTTTATCTGGGTGAAAATGGTTTGGCTCCTCCTCCCTGGGTGGAGCATCTCACAATGGGATGAGGTAATGTGTCATGTCATGGGTGAGCTTTAATGGCCCATTAACAGAAGATATTTCCATGGGGGTAGTGGAGGAGTGAACAGAGATAAGAAACAATGCCCCACTCGATTTTCACAGCTGACTTGTTATCAGAGAAGGCAGTCACCTCCTCCCTCCCGTAGTTACAACAGATAAAGAAAAATTTTCTCAACCGGGTTTCAACTGATGGAATAGAATAAACATCTTTTTTTGGTTACAAAACCCAAGACAGCCTCTCGGAGCAGGTTACTCAGGATTGTGTCCAGATTGCTTTTGAATATCTCCAGTGAGGGACACTCCATGCCCTGTCTGGACAATCCAGGGCTTGGTCACTGCGCAGGGAAGTTCTCCCTCATGTTCAGGTGGAACTTCTCGGGCATCAGTTCCTGCCTGTTCCTCCTGTGCCATTGCTGGGGCCCAGGGGACAGAGCCTGACCTAACTTCTGACCCCTCATTGAAAATACTTAAAAACACAGATGTTTATATTCTATTAGAAAGCATCTTAATTGCTTATGATCTCTTCTTATTGGGAAACACAACTGAGCCTTGAAGTGTGTGAATTTGTGCAGGATCTTGGCCAATACACTCGATGGTCTCCAAAGAACCATTGAGTGGACTAAACAGACAGGAAGGTTCCATTTTCAGTGATTTTTGACCCCAAATAAAGCTGAAACATCCAGTTTGCACCTGGACACCGACATATTGATATTTAAATTTGCCAATGTTTTTAACAAACTCCACCTCACAGCTGCCTTTGAAGTCACTGAAAGAGACAGGGTGGCTCTGAACTCAGGGTGTCCTGTCACAACACAGAACAAAGGAGGTTCTAACAGGAACTGGAAGTGCAAACTGACTAATTACCTTAGGCTGGTGATTAACGACAGTGGGAGTTCACTTTTCCAGCTTTCCCAGCCTGTATTAGGCATTCATAACCCAGTGTGTGAAATGTGTGGAATTTCACCCCTCAAGCAAACCTCCAGAGCTGAGCTCTCATCCTTCCCTCCTTTCAGAGGTGGTGGTGGAGAGAAGCACACCCTGAGGAAATTATTATCTTGTCCTCCACAGACGTCCAAATTATGTCAGGCAGATCGCATTCAGCAATGTCTGTGACTGTGAAAATGAGCCAGAATTATCAATTCACATTTACATTACTAATGGTCTGAAATTGGCTGAGACGAGTACTGCTGTAGGGGAGTGAGGTGAGTCCCCTCTGCAGTCACTGGAGCAATTGGGATGATCAAAGGGAAAAGTCTGGAAAAATGATGTCCTTTTGGTGGGGAGGCCCTGGCACAGGTTGCCCACAGAATTTTGTGGCAGCTCCTGGATCCCTGGAAGTGTCCAAGGCCAGGTTGGACAGGACTTGGAGCAACCTGGGACAGTGGAAGGTCTCCCTGCCCATGGCAGGGGGTGGAATGAGATGAGTTTTAAGATTCCTCCCAACCCAAACCATCGTGGAATTCCATGCCTCTCTCTTTTAAACATAAAAGAAGCAAAGACCAGTACACAGCAGTAACTAGACTTCTGCATTGTTAAAAACACGTTATTCCTGTTTATCCAAATTCAATTTTATAGGCTCAATCTATACCTGGGAGAAATATGAAAATTTTCTGGGCCCTTAGAAAGGAAGCAGGTTTAGCCTTAAACCTGCATTTTAGTGAATAAAAATCAGGGTTGTTCCCCTCCTCTTGAAAAAGAAACAGAATTGAAATTGAATTGAAGTGGCTAGAGGAAAGCAAAAAACCAATGAATCATACAAGGCATAAAATAATTTCTGAGGACAGGAACAGCTGGTCTGTCAACTCTTTAGGGACTATTAATAGCAACGAAGATTTCATTGTGTATCACTGGGAAAAGTAACTTCCCTTAGGTTGGAAACAAATAACTTGCTTATTTGTGAATAAAATACAATGGAAATGGAGAAGGGGTCGCTGACTGATTTGTTTTCAAGTAGAAACGCTGAAAAGATTAAAGGAGTTTATTTTTTAAAGAGTTAAATAATATGTTTGTGGCAGACGAGTACAAATCAGATCTGTCTTCCAAATTCACAAAGCACCTTAAGATACTTGGGTGAAATTAAGTTTACAGATCAAAACAGGTAGGACAGAATACACATAATCCAGGGGTCTGTGATTTCTGCCTTTATTTTGGAGCTGCTCCCGGGGTCAGGCCAAGGAACAGTAACAGAATATGGGCACAGATGGAGTCAGAGCCCCAGGACACAGCAGGAGTCAATTTTATCCAAGAAAAACAGTAAAGGAGATAACACAGGGAGGGTTTACAGAGAACATCAACTGGACAAATTATCCTCAAGCAGCTCCAAGCACTTGCCTGATATTTAGTGCCTTCCCTTTTTAGTTTCTCCAACCCAGCCCGTTGCCTTCAGTTGTTTTATTCTCCTGCTCAAACACCCCACAGAGATCGCTCTCAGGAATAAAACCTCCAGCCTTTTTTTATACCTTCCCTTTTTCTTTTTTTTTTTTTAAATACCGTGAAGTTTTGCTGTTAATTACACTCACAATATGTTTCTCAGTAACACCATGTTCTGCCTGAGCACTGAATTATGTACACTGTGTAATTGCAGCCTCCTTCTCATAATCCCAGGGCTTTTTGTTTTGCATCTTTAGTCAGATTTATCAAAAGATTGTTTAGAGATGTCAATAAATTCACCTTTATGCTCTGGCTGATGGCTCATGCTGCAATGTGGGGCTGGGACATCCTATTTTTCCAGCCTGAGGAAATTCAGGTGCATTTCAGGAAGATTTTTTATTATGAAAAACCCATTTTCAGGTAACATATGGTACTGAAACCTCATTCTCCAGCTTCCACAAAGGTGCTCAGCAGCTCAGCAAATGTCAAGTAATTTCCATTAAATGGCACCAATTGATTCAAAATATCCATGAGGGGGATTAGGAGGAATCTCAGGTCTGCTGCCTCATTGATTAAGTTTCATACCAACACTAGGGCTTGTTGCTGTTAACAAGAGGAGGTTTTTTTATGCACATCTGTTCTATTCTGAGCCTAGGTTGATGTTGTGGAGCAGCAGGAAAAAAAAAATCTCATCTTTCATTAGTTATCCTGTAATTCTTGGAGAAAAAAAAATAATAATGCTTAGTTAAAGGCAGCTTATCAGGCAAAAGGCTGCTTTGTGACAAAAAGTAGCAAAATGCATCGGAGCATATGAAAATATTGTGAGAAAAAAGTATGATTTCTTCCCTGCATTATCTCATTGTTGGATCTTTGGGTACATACAGAGAAACAGCAAAGAGTAAAATGAATAAAGCAAATTAAAATGATGAACAGAAATTAGTTTTTAGGCTAAATAATGTTTCAAGGATCTGTTTGAAGTAATGAAGGGATCTAAGAAGACTGAGGAAGTCAGAGACTTTAATGTAGGTGAGGTTTATAACATTAACTGCAGCGAGATGTTACAAAAACCCAATAAAAACAGGGTTGATTCCCTTATTAGGATGGAAAAACATTCTTACAGGAGGAATTTCCAGCTAATTAATTTAAGTCCCAAGGATGAGAATGTGTGGACTGATTTTTGATCAGCTGGAGATGAGACAGGAAAAGCAGATGGAGGAGAGAAAATGTATGAGGAAGCAAATATTGAGAGACCGGGTCTGCTCCATCCAGCAATGCCTTCTCCTAAAAACTGCTTGCAAATACTCATGTCAAAAAACTACATTAAAAAATTACCAAAAAAAAAAAAAAGTGGTTCACACTTGGGTTTTCTCCAAGCTGGTTGTGATGACCTTACAAACCTCATTGAAGTGACCTTCAAGGCATTCAGTAATAGAATCCAGGTGAAATATTGGAGGCTGGAATGCCACACGTGTTCCTTCAGTGGCATTTTCGTGTTTACAGCGTGGCTCCTGAGAGCAATTCCCTTTGAAACACGAATTCCTGAGCAGCAGCACCATGAAATCAGGGTTATGAGGGGAGAGGGCTGGGGCCAGAGCTCCATCTCCTGACCCAAATTGTTCTGTTATTCTCCGATCTTGGATATTCCAGTTGGTTGGATAAAGTTCAGCAGGGATTATGAACTGCTCCTGTCCTGGGGGTGTTTGATAGCTCTGCACTTTGCATTTTTCTTTGCATTAGAAGTAGGAACTGCCTGACACCATGTGTGGCCTTCCTTGTAGTGGGATCCTAAAAATTATTCCAGTGTGACAGGAGCCACCTTGCTGACGAGTGAAAGTGGCCACGATTTTAACTTGTCCATTACAGACAGGGAAAAAGTCAAAATCAGACCTTTTTTTCCCCCCAAAGTTTTAAGTCTGTTTTCTCACAAATCTGATTTTTGGAGTAACACTTGAGGCTGTGCAGGTCAGGGATCAGGTGCCATTTTGTAGTAATGAAAGACAAACATAGAAAAGAGAAAATTAAATGGGAATTTTGTTAGAAATGTTATCTGTTGTATACCTGGAATATTTAGGTGGAGCTGGAAAACCAGACACAAAACTTGTAGGAGAGCTGTACACCTATGGACAAAGCTGCAGAGAGAAATATTTCCTCTAATGCCATTGAATGCTTATTTTGGGATAACTTAAGCAAGCCTTGAATCTCTTCTGACTGTCTAGAGCTTGTGTGCTTCACCACTGGGAAATAATGATAAACAGGATATGAAACAGCACTTCAGTCTTATCAAGGAAAACTGCTTTTGTCATGCTCATCATTTTGGTTCTCCCAGGTCCTGAAAATAGCTTGGTGCAATATTCAGTGGGACAAAATCCAGGGCTGGTGCCTGGGTCCTATGAACCCTGACACTTAAAATATTTTTTACTTTTTTTTTCCTCCCAAAAATCGAATCTGTAGGCAAGAAAACCCTTAAATTTCTGAGCACCAAGAAATAAACCTGAGCTCAAGACATCTTTGTGATACAAGGGCCATAAAGATCTTGTTGAAGCTGTGGAGGAAATTCTGTTATTGCACAAAATTTTCTGTCTGAGAGGAGAGAGATGCCAAACCCAGAAAGTCCATCTCTGAGAGCCCCAAAGGGAATCCCACTCTGCCAGACCCACCCAGACCCAGATCCTTGAAAACCAGCAGCCACACTCCTGGCCCCATCAGCAGGAGGGGTGAATGCAGAGAACTGTGCAGAGTTTCTGCTTCCAAAAACACCCTCAAACACACACTGCTGCCCCAGCTCCCTGCTCTGCAGATGGGAGACCAGATAGGCGTGGGGAGGTGAATCCAATATCCCTGGGGGATGCTAGAGAATCCTTGTCCCTGTGCCTCCATCCTTGTCCCTCTGCTCCCATCCTTGTCCCTCTCCTCCCATTCTTGTCCCTCTATTCCCATCCTCGTCCCCCTGCTCCCATCCTGGTCCCCTGCTCCCACCCTCGTCCCTTTGCTCCCATCCTTGTCCCTCTCCTCCCATCCCTGTCCCTCCGCTCCCACCCTGCGGGGGCCGCCGGGGGTCTCGGCGGGGTTCGAGGCTCTCGGGGCGGGCCCTGGGCAGGTGGGGGCGGGCGGAGTCTCGGCTTTTGGCAGCATCACAACAGGCAGAGGCAGCGGCAGGACCCGGCGGCTGCTGCGGAGGATGCGAACTTTGCGCTGGCTGCTGCTCCCGCTGGTGAGTGGAGCGCCCGCGGGGGAACCGCTGGGGCGGGACGGGGGGACCGCACATCTGGCTGCCGGCCACAGCTGGATTGCTCCGCACAGCAGCCGGGGTAGGGGAAAGTCCGCAGAAGCTGGAGAACTTTTCTCCTAACAGGGAGCAGGCAGAAAGAGAGATAAACGAGGAAAGGGTTAAGAAGAAAAATATTATAAAATGAGACAGAGATGTTAGAGGGAAGGAAAGAAAAAAAAATCCCTGAGTTAATGTATTGACCTAGCTCCTTTCATTAAAATTTTCCAACCTCAGGATGCTGTTAATAAATGTGTGTTCATTTCCATTCATGAGAATTG
This sequence comes from Cyanoderma ruficeps, assembly GCA_008694505.1. Lineage (NCBI taxonomy): Eukaryota > Metazoa > Chordata > Aves > Passeriformes > Timaliidae > Cyanoderma > Cyanoderma ruficeps. The sequence goes on from VZDJ01000046.1 coordinate 1,598,657, forward strand.
CAGTTTGCAGAGGGCAGAAGAGCATCCCCAAAGCAGAATGGCTGTAGCAGGGCTTTGGGAGGACAGGAGGGGACAGGTCACTGTCCCAGCTGTCCTGAGAGAGGCAACTTTGCAGGACAAGGAGGATAACAAGAAAAGAACAGTTCCTCCTGATGGATGGGGGATATTTTTTCCTCTGAGAGGACATGGGTCTTTTCAGTGCTGGAGGTTTCTGATGTCACCAAGCAGGAGCAGGAACTGTCTGATGCCTGTGAGCACTGAGGGCGGCAGGTGAGGCTGTGCCACTGGATATGGGGGAGGATGGACGAGCACAGGGACACAATCCAGGCACGGCCATCCCTCCCTGATCTCCACCACTGGCACTGCCTGCGGTGCTTAACAAAAACCAGTGCAAATCCAAGCACGGTGATTTCTCTTCTTTGCCTTCAGCCTCAGGGAAGTGTTTGGAGCCTTTCCTCCGGGTGTGATTACCAGGGACTCGTTAATTCCAACTTTACTCATTCCACAGTGAAATGTTCAGCGTGGGCTGGGATTCAGGCTCCTGCTGGAGCCAGGAGGGAGAGAGTCACCTTCCCAGGAAATATTCCATCTTGTCCTGAGAAATCCAGATGGAGTGGGTCTTCTCTAGGGCCTGCTTTCCTCTGTGGATAACTGTGACAGCCTAAATTACAGACTGATCCTAACCTTTCATTTCAAAACAATGAGAGATGGGATAGAAATTTTCACACCTGCACGACCTCTGGATCTTGTAGTTTCCTCTGTATTTGCACAGATTTATGTACAAGGGATGGCTTGTGGGTCCTTGCCTTGCAAACCTCGCCAGTGCAGCTATTATCATGTGTAACACTGTTCTTTCATGCCAAACCAGGCAGCCTAAAGGGTTAGACTGCTGCAGGTGAAGTGATTTTGGCATCTGGGCCAGCCCTTTTACACCTAATGGAGGCACAACTCATTCTTGCAGCTGTCAGCAGAGTGGAGCTGATCCCGAGTGATGGATCGTGCACATCTGGGGGCTGCCGTGCATCATTTTAATATTGCAGCATATTGCAGCAGGCTGTGCCCATAATGAAAGAAATTCTATAAACTGCCTGATCTAAGCAGCTTTTGGCCTGAAAATATGAACATCAACTACGTGTCTGGTGAGAGGCAGTGCTCTGAATGTCAGTGGGGTTTGTGTCTCAATTTAGGTCTCTTTGCAGGTTCAATTAAAGAGTCAGGGAAGGCCTGAGACCCCCAGGATGTAGTGAGGAAATAAACCTTTCCTATTTCAAAGGGTCATGTCTGAACAGGGAAATAATTCCTGTATGTGTTCTGCAAAGAAGTCATTAATCGGACATGAAAATAAACCTGAGGGCTAATGCTGAAAACTTCCTCTGAGAAACTGGGTACTGTTACCTCCTGCCAGCTCCACAGGGATGTTGCAGGAAACACTTTGTGCCTGGTAGAATAGAGTCCTTGACACTAAAGAAATTACCATTCATTGCTAAGTGACAAGGAACAGAGAGCAGTGAAGGCTGAAATGCCTAAAAATGACTTTTCCTGTCTTAAAGAGTTCAGAGTCTCAGGAAGCAGAGGACAAGGAGCAGAAAAGACCAGACCCTGCCTTGACTGCCTTCACGCTGTGCTAAACTGCTTTCCTCTTCAAACACCTACATTTCCCATTTCTGGGAAGGGCTTTAGTCTGATCTAATGAGTGGAGGAGGCAATGGAAACACAGGTTGGTCACCACTGAGCTGCACATTCCCTTCAGCAAAGTATTTCTTGTGCTAAAGGGCATAGGGACCCAAACCCATGGCAAGATGCTGATTGCCAGTGAAACAAAGCTGGGTGTCTAAATTTCTGTGTTAAACTTGTGCTTCTTCTACTGGCCTGGTCCCTGCAGACCTTCAATTCCTCTCCATGGGGAGCTGAAAGTGTGGAATAATCTGGTTTTAGGTGTTTTTTTTAGCCTGGAGGGAGTTAATGGAGGGAGACAAGCTCCTGTACAGGCTGTCACTGTCCTCAAACAGGTGTCTGAGCAAAGCAGGAGGAATCCTTCCCTGGAACTGCCTGTCTGCTTTCGCTGATCGTTAAGGGAGGCTTGATGGGGGAATTTAGATTAATCATCTACAATTAACTATCTAACATTAGGAATCTGGTCTAAAGCTACTCATTGAGCCTCCTTCAGTGTTACTGGGAGGAGATGGAAACACGCCAAGGATACAGATCAATTAAATGAATTTGCTGTAGGACTTTGACTTCCAGGTTTCAGGATTTTGGGATTAGATGACATGAATCTCACCTGCAAGCAAAAAATTGATACAGAAAAAGAGGAAATTTTTCTTTAATTTACAGGAATACCTGCAACAGCAGAAAATGGGGATCCTCAGTTATTAGTGCTGTTATTCTTCAAGCATTAGTAATAATTAAATGCTCTACCCAATTTAGCAGAGTGCTGCTAAATTAATTTTTCTCAAGCTAATATTAATTACACAGTGTTCATAAACAAAATAAATTAGTAATAGTCTGTGTTGTCTGATAAAGAAACCCTGTGAGTAAACAAATATAATGATATACATGGATAAATATCTATAGCAAGTGCTGTTCCCTATAAGGTCATGCAGTTAAACACAGTCATATAAATACAGTCCAATCCACAGAGGAGCATTCAAGCATTGCTTCAACGTCTTGAAAACAATATTGAAAAGATGTTCCTCTAAATGACTGTCAGGCAATCAGTGTCTCAACTTCCCTTCTTCCATAGGTAATCGAGTTAGAGAGAGAAAACAAACACAGCAAATATCCTCTAGGTAGTCATTTTCAGCCAAAAAGACTCCTGAAATAATCTATTTAACTGACTGAAGAGAAAGATTGGAAATGAGGCTGCAGCTTTGGGGTTGGAAGCTTCTGGGATCAGGATGGAGTCAGAGCGGGAAGCCGAGGGCAGGACTTTGTGTGAGAGCTGAATTCACTGCTGGGGACTGGAGTTGTGTCACTGCTGGAGTCACCTGGGGATTTCCAGAGTCCGTGATGCCTTGGGAAGGCTGAGGTGGAACAGAGACTGCATACAGCTGGAGAGTAAAGTAGATATTTATTAAATGGCCTTTAAGGATACACTTCGGGCAGGACAAGGGCTTGGCCAGGGCTACACCCAAGGTGGACCCATAACGGTCACAAAATGGACACAAAATGGTCACTAAATGGGCCCAAAATGGAAGCCCAGTCCCGAGGTCTCCCACTTTGATAAGTTTTGGTCCATTTGCATCTTGGGGTTGAATTGTCCAATCCCAGCTCCAGGTGATGCAGTCCCATCCTTCTTGTTTTCTCCCTCCAGCCACCGTTGTTGGTGCTTTTGGGCCTGGAAACTTGTCCCAGTTGTCCTTGGTGTGCGGCAGGAGAAGGATTTGTTTTGTGTCCCTGGTGTGTGCAGAGAGCTGAGTGACACTGGATGGGAGCTCAGAGCTGCACCCCTGGGCACCACAGAACATGAAATACATGGAAATAAAACTTAAGGCATCCTCCACAGTGGTAAACGTGGCTTGGGGATGGTGGAAATAACCGAGCTGGAAGCAACTGAGCTTGTAAGAGTTGAGCTGACCTTTTTTACTGCATAAGAAATCATTATTTTTATGGTTTCTTCTTTTCTGACAGAGCACAGCACTACACATATGGCCTTATAAATATCCCAGAATTAATTATAGGCCAGGGCTTGGACAGGAAGGTTTTTACTGCAGTAGCTGGGAATGTAGCTATGGAATGGACAGGAGCTAATGGAGCTCGAGGTGAGCCCCAGATCCCTCTAAGGCACATGTGGAAATTGGCTTCAGTGTCCTGCATTCCCCAGTCTCAAAGATTTTTAATTAGCACTTGGTTTTTTTGAGAAGGAGTGAAGCAGATGGAAGGTTTAGATGAGATACATTCAACAGACTGGGAAGTTTATGAAAAAGGCTGAGGTTTTCTTTGTCTGTTATTAAGCCTGTCTTCAACTTTTTCTTTTTTTTTTTCATGAATCTTCCTCCATCCTAAAAGCCGTCCCTGCCCATCAAAACTTCACTGAAAAACTGTGTGTATTTCAAAGCACATCCCGATTTTCCTGCCTGTTGTCTTTGGCAATCCCGGCCAACTTTCAGGACTAACCGAACACTTCATTCCACACTTAAAAACCGGGATGCAGGAGTTGTCTTTGCTGTGCTTTTTTTGTATTCTAAGGTACCAGGCAAGTTTTAATCCTCCAAGGTGGGAGTCCGTGTGTGACATGAATGGCAGAGAAGCCTGTGTGAGGAAGAACTAAAATATTCAGGCATCAGAGTCATATCAGCAGAACTGGGGAAGCACAGACAGGGAGCACAGGATTAATTTCAGAGCACATCTGAGATGGGATCTGAGTGAGTGCAAGGTGAGGAGACAGAGGCAGAAAGGAAAGTGATGAATATTCTCAGTCAGTGATTTATGGACTTGACGCAAAACCTATTTGTGAGGCTTTAGGATTGCAGGGCACTGGAAGAGGAAACAGATCACTGGAAAGAGTCTTCAAGTTCCTGAAGCCTTCTCATCTTGTCAATGAATTCAGCCAATTTTTCCAGCTTTGATTAATTTTCAAAAAAAGAACGAGTGTTACTGGTGGCTCTTTGATCCTGTGGAATTGCTTTTTCCAAGGTGAATAATATATTCAGTGCCCAGCTTTGAAGCACTTCCCTAATTTTCAGAGAGCATAGAGAATGTCCCTACTTTTCCCCAAGTGTGCTAATGGACTTCTTAATGAGTGAAGATCTGTCTTTAGTGTGACATCTAAATTACAGTTTTTCTACCCCCACAGCAGCTTAGGGGCACCATTTTTGAGTGGACTCTCAGGAAAGATTGCTTTTAATTAAATGGCACTAAGTGAGGATGTTGCTGGAAATACTCCTCCCAGTGCTTGCTAAATCTGTTGTCCAACATAAACATATCAAAGCCCAAAGTGCCATTACTTCGATTTTTCTGTGCAGATTTGGGGAAATAAATAAACTATCATGGGACAAAGGAAACAGAAAACAATGTTAAACTACTCTCAGTGAATAAGCCACTTAAGGTTTTGGTGCAATAACCTTACAAGGTGTGAAGAAAATGAAGTTTAAAAGTAAATGCAAGCCCAACATCTGTGTCTCTAAACTGTCTCAGGTTTTTAGGATGCTCATGGCTGTCATAGGTAATTTTTTAGTGGTCACTGTTCCAGGCAAGATTGTTTTTGTGGTAAGGACTAGGAGTCAAAACTATGAATTTTGACTTAAATTGGTGAGTAACATTCAATCCAGGGGGAGAAATCCTTTGCATTATGATGCTCAGGAATGCAAAGCTCAATTCCTTGAGGAGTGCCCACAACATTTCCTGAAATCTCTAAGTTTTATGTGTAAATCTTGGAATGAAAGCACCCCTGTGATTTGCAGTGGGAGTCAGGCCAGGTTACTGCCGAGATACTGGGAAATATTGATCCAAGGAATAACATTTTAAATCAGACTCTTACACTTCTCTCTGTGGCAGGGAACACTGTGCCAGATTGGATGTGTCTGCCTCAGAAAGCTCTGCTCTGCTTCGCTTCCTAAATTTTCCCTTTTTATGCTGAGTGGGAGCTACTCTTTTCCTACAAAATCCACCTTTTCAGCAGATGCCTCCCAAATTGCCACAATGTGTCCCTGAACCAAATGCAGAGCTCCTGCTTTCTGGACAGCCCCATCTCCCAACCCTCGTAGGCAGAATTAGAGCAAAAACTTTTCACTCAAGGCATTGTGAGACTAATAACAGAAAATAAGCCCTAGACAACAAATTGCAAGTAATGCTCTGCCCACAAGGCTTTTTTTTAACTATGCAATGGTTTAATGTCTTTCTTTTTCTTAAAGCCTGGGGGAAACCAGCAAATTGAAGCATCATCACTGCTCTTGATTTCATGTATATGTGTCATTTTCACTTTATTTTTTTCTGTCCAACAGTGGCATTACTTTCAGCGAAGCCATGTGATTAGAAATTAATAGCACCAGCCTCGTTTTTGTTTCTTAGGGGGTAGTCTGTGGGGTGCATTTGAAATAGGGCTTGATGCTGATTTTCAAACCCTGATGTGATAGCTGAGGCTAGGATGTCCCAATTTCAGGGACAGAAAGATGAGGCCACACCAGCAACAGTTCAAGGAAACTAACCGTTTATTTCAAAAATCTGACTCCGTTTATATACATTTGTACAAAGGTCAAGAGATTGGCTACACAGGTCACCACTTCTTTAACCTGGATGGTGGACATCACCATCAATCATTTCTCCTCCCACAGGAGAAATATGTAAACATTCTAAAAATACACATTGTTTACATGAAGCTGCATGAGAATCTGCAGCACAAAGACAGAAGGCAGAAAATTCAGGGTGGCACCCTGAAGTGTCAGTGATATTTGATCTCTGGACTGGCCTGTGATAAAAAAGTCTGGGCTCCTGTGGTTGTAGCCCTGCCCACCCCAAATCCAGCAACCCAGAAGGAAACAAACTTTGAGCCGACGGTGAATTGCTCTGAGCGTCAGTGGGATCGACTGCAGTACCACCATGGGGATCAAGGAATCCCAGAACGATTTGGGTTGGAAGGGACCTTAAATCTCATCCAGTTCCAACCCTGACTCCTTCCACTTATCTCAGGTTCCTCCAAGCCCTGGCCTTGGACACTTCCAGGGATCCAGGGGCAGCCACAGCTTTTCCAGGCAATCAGTGCCAGGGCCTCCCCAGCCTCTAGGGATCACTACCACTTGATCAGGATTTCCTAAAGTAACCATCAAATCATGTTTTCTGATGATTTATCACCGTTTTCAGAAGCACGGAGAACTAACTGGACCTGTTTTAGCAATTTCTCTGTTATGTGTAAAACCAAGGCAGTATCACATCCCCAGGGGTGGGGTATGAGCTTCCCCTGGCATTGTAAATTGAGAATCCCTCCATTTTCCCAACAACTCTGATGAGTGATGGTGATTGAGGCTCTAGTTCAGCAGAGGATTTACCAAAGGAGAGAAGGCAGGAGATGTGGCCTGCCCTGAGCAGGAGTATGGCACACTCAATGTCCCTCATTGCACCTGCCCGTGTCTCTCAGACTGATTTTTGGAGAAAAGATTACTCTTCCTCCTCTGAAATCTTTTCAGAACTGATTCTGTGTGTTTCCAGGATTCCCAACTTTTCTGGTATGAGGTGAGAGTTAATTTAACTTATCACTCCTCAGTGCTTTTTTTCTAAGACATTTAAGATGTTGTGGTTAGTTTGCACTTTGGGTTATGCCTTTTAGCCTAAACTTTTATACTCAGTGTATATGGTAGAGCATCATCTCAAATTGCCATGACTTTTAAACACCAAACCTAAGAATATTCCAAATACAAAATTATCACTGTAACAGAACCCAGGAATTCCAGAAAGTAGAGGGATGGCTTTTTCCCTGTCCAGCTGAATCCACCTTTATGAACTGAAATAGTGAGAGATTTATGGAGCAATTATTTTGTTACTTCTACTCAGAGAATTCACTTGTTATCTGGGCAAACTGCAAAGTGAAATGTCTGTTTAAATGTAAAGTGATGAGCAGGGGATCCTATTAATACCTGAAAAATTTCATTTCAGAATCGAGTTACTACAGCTGAAGAGCAAAAAGTACTATTTTAAGAGTCACTCATGCTGATTTATAAAATGTATTTTGAATTACCCACTGGAGTATTATAAGGCATGAAAAAGCACCATGTCTTAACTTTCTTTTCAAACAGTGCCCCTAATCCTCTCTCTGTTCTAATATTAGCATGGATGAACCATCTCTGGGGCCTCATAATTAAGACAAGTCTGTCTATGCTGCTTTAAAACTCAGATGTAGGCAGAATTTTTAAAGGTTTTTAAAGATAAAGTTGTGCTCTAATTTTTGCCCCTCGGCAGATATTATTGCTAAGATGGAATAGTCCGCATAACTTTCAGTAGCATTTCTGTGGAAGCCAAAAGAAATCCTGGTTGCTCGGCTCACTGAAAACATTTTGAAGACCAATAAACCAGATTTCTGAGATTGAAAAGGCAATATAGAAGTGATGTTCACATCTGCATTGAGTTTTCAAAGTCATTAGAGGTTAAAAGAGCCTACAGTCTTCTTCAAAAACATATTGGAAAGTCTGCAGTCCATGATTTTTCCATTAAAATCCCTTCTAACTGAGCCCTTGGCTTTGTCTTGAATAGCATAAGTTAGAACGAAGCAAACGATGAAACAAAAAAAGAGAATTTCTATTCCATATAAGACTCTCTATGTCTTGAGGATCCCCATATCCCAAAAGAGGCTTTGGTCCAGGTCTCTGGATACAGTTCAGTGGCTTTCTTTACTCAGTTTAATTCAGTTTCCTAAAGACAGGCATGTCTTTAGGATTTAAGACATCAAATAATGCATTTGAGACATCAAATAATGTGTTTGAGACACCAAATAATGCGTTTGAGACATCAAATAATGCATTTGAGACATCAAATGATGTGTTTGAGACACCAAATAATGCATTTGAGACACCAAATAATGCATTTGAGACTTCTACACGGGGCTGACAAAATTAATGCAGAGTCTACACAAGAGGGCTGAGATACCTTTTCACATCCCAAGCAGCACCAACCATTCCTGGGGCTCTGAGACATCCTTGAAATCCTCGAGGGCTGCAAAAGAAGCTGAGATAACAAATCAAGTGTAGACACTGACATGTAGTTTCTTTCTCAGGATTTATTTGCCTTTGCAGAGGAAGCCAGTTTGGGGTTGTGTAGGTTATTAAGAATAATTTCACAATCACAGGATTTATGATACAAGACTACAAAGGACATGAAACTTTCTGGGGTGGGAGATGGAGGTCAAGAAAAATCCATGGCAATAAATGGGACTAAATATCTGTAGCTAAGAGGATGAATTTAGACCCTATTCAACAACTCCTGTCTAGAAATCCATTTAACTGTTTAAATGTACCTTCATCTGTGAGATTAAAAAAAAAAAAATTCCCTAAGATTCCCAGTCAAGTCATTAATTTTTTCTTATCTGTTAAAAAAGGGTTAGCTCCTCGGTCTAATGTGTGAACAGCACCCTCACATTCATAGATAACACATTCATAGATTTTTTCAATCATTTAAATTAAACTATGGCCAAGACTACCATTCTTTAAATAAATTTATTTAATTTTAGTTGGCTTAAGGAGAAGAAATATTTCTGTGGTCAGGCTGTGTTTAGGTTTGGAGAATTTGATGTGAATAATCCCACAGCTACTGGATTCATCCAATTTTGGCCAGCTGGTAAATACGTGAAAATCCCAAAACTGTGAACATCATTTGAGTTTTGTGGGAAACGTTTTGTGGGAAAGTGAAGGGGATAAAAATGTCCAGATTGGAGACGAAGTGCTGTATAAGCTGGTTATTATGCCACACTGAAGAACTCATATGGAATGTACACCCAGAAATGTACAGAAATTATTAATTATTTGGGATCACAGACTCCTCCTGCCATTTATCAGTTTAATCTGAAAAAAACCCCAAAACAACAAAAACAAAAACAACAAAACAACAAGAAAACCACCCAAATTCAGTTGTAGTTTTCACAATCTTAGATCTCAAAGTATAAACCACGAGGTACAAACTGGCTTTTCTCATTCTGATAATCACAGAAGTTCTTGGGGGTTTTTTTGGTCTTTCTCTTGCCAAGGTTACGGGAATTCATCCAGAATGCAAAATATTCCAGCAAGTGGTCAAAGAGGAGGCTCTCTGCTCGGAGCACAACGAATCTGCCTCACCTGATCTTAAAGGTAAGATGGGAATTCCCTGGTCCTGAGGGGAATTCCCTGGTCCTGAGGGACATTCCCTGGCTTGGAATGTCTCACATTACTGAGGTGTTCGGTGCATTTCTTTATTTGCATCCAAAACTCCAAAGACACTCCCACAGAAGGCACTGAAGTTGCATCACATTGGGGATCATTCCAATCTGGTGAAAATATTCTTTGTGGGGGGAAAAAAAAGTTAAAGAATACCCCAAGTTCTTCTAAATATTAGATTTTTGCAATCTTAATCATTATTTGTCTGCCTGTAAAGATTTGTTGTGGTGGTGTTCAGAAGTCGATCACATGCTCAGATATAAATTTTGAAAGCTAAAACGAACACATAACAGACCCTGTAAAATATATTTAAAATGCTGTTTAAGGTGTTCCCTCCAGGTGGTTTGGCATTGTGGAAACATGCTTAGAAATAACTCAGCATGGAATTTCAAAATGTTCAGAGTCTTTCAAAAATTCAGTCACATTTTATTCCGGTCAGCTTTGCTTAGAAAAATTTGAATCCACCTCAGTGAGATTTTTCAGTTCCATGAATTTTAAGATGTTTGTTTTCTGCAGAGGAATTATGAGACAGAGATACCTCGTGCATTTAGTCAGGATAGAATTATTGGAAACACTTGGAAATCTGCCTTTCGCAACCTGGTGAAAATCAGAGTCTAACCCCAAGATATTTCCTTTGTCTTTCATATTATTCTGCAGAAATTCCAATAACTTCCTTGTTTCATGTTTCTCATCTAGTTTCCTATTTTATTTTGGTGCTATTTCTCACAGACACTTGAAGAAAGTCCAAAATAGCTCTTGGACACATTTTGCACTTAGAACACACCCAAAAAATTAGAACCCACCACAAAAAATTCTGTTATAAATTAGGCATTTTCAAAAATCATTTGTTACCTGCATTACAGGATGTCATTCCAGGCATCTCCCTCTTCAACACAAAAGTAATTACATGGTTTTAGAATCCTGTTTGTAGCAAAAGAAACAAAACTCCCTGAGAGTTCTGTTAAAATTTTTAAAAATTTTCAACCTTGTCCACTCTGAGCTTCTCAGAGCTCCCCTTTCCACCTTTTATTCTCCAGAGAAGGAAAGACTTTAATGAAAGTCTGTTCTGGTATTGACAACATTTCTCAATATAGTTGGAATTCAATATTAGAGCTGGAAAAACAATTTGTCCCAAATATTTTGTCTGGAGGATAAAACGACACTAAGATAGGTGAAAGTCCATTGCTTGTGCTTCAGTTTTCAGGAACTCAGTGAGACCAACAGAGGGATCAGAGTTTGTAGGGTTAAACCTCAGCAGTCACAGAGAATCTGTGCTGGAATCAGTCTGTGTGGCAGACTTTTTAATCTAAAGAAGTTCCACATTATTCTCTGCAGAGCAGCATCCAGTGAATGCCACCAGCAGAACCCAGGGTGAAATTCCTCTAAATTTGGAGCAAGGGTGTAAAATAGGTCAAATTTTAATCAAGTCCTAACTCCACTATTTTTTTTTCCTTCATTTGTGGTTGTTGAGACTGGGCGTGCCCTGCTTCAGGGACAGAAAGATGAGCAGGCACACACAGCAGCAGTTCAAGGGAACACCTCTTCTCCCCTTTATTTAAAAATCTGACTCCATTTATATACAATTGTGCAGAGGTCAAGAGACTGGCTACACACGTCACCACCTCCTTAACCTGGATGGTGGACATCACCATCAATCATACTTCCCCCAGAGGAGAAGTATGTAAACATTCTAAAAATAGACATTGTTTAGATGAAGCTGCATGAGGAACTTCTGCACAAAGACAGAAAGCAGAAAATTCAGGGCAACATTCACTGTCTAAAAATTCCTGGATTTCTGAACAAGACTTAAGTATCTATGGTGTCAACATTCATAGCTACAGCTCCTACTGCGGTTGTCTTTACGGAGTCTCTGGTGGCTGGGACACCACCACTCTCTTGAAAACCTTGGCACGAAAAATTCTCTTTCAGCCTCTGCACTCAGCAGTTCCTTTGATATAAACTGTAGAAGTCACTGGAAATAAACCATATCTAAGATTTAAGACCTACAGGTTCTGTTCCTTCCTACGCAAGGTCACACAAATATAATTTTTAACTCCACATTGCCAAATAAAACAGATTTTTAGGCCCAGCTCCTCAAATCTGCCAAGCCTTTCTAAGAAGGACCACTTCAGCTGTTAAGTGTAAGTGTGGGGGCCAGTGCATGTCTAAGTGAGACTAATTGGCTTCAGTAATTTGACAATTAGCAGCCGAGTTTAAGCTGTAAGCATCAGTGAGAGCCAGGTATTTGCAGGGTGTGATTCATCCTGTCCTCAGGAACAAGCCACCAACATTTGGGATGAATCAGCTCTGGAAGTCTCTTTCTGTTGCTCACAAAGGTAGCTGAGTCTAGCTGACATGTTTGAGGCAATTAAAATTGCAGCTAATGAATGAGGGCCTCTATTTTCCCTGGAAAATTGGGTGTAGCGGGAATTTCTTCCTCCTGAGAGTGATGTGAGGATAATGCTGCGGGAGATTCTCAGGATTATCCTTCTGAAATCTAGAGAGTAACTTTGCTCAGCTCCAGGCAAGTATTGCTCCCACATTACAACTTGACAACTTGAGATTTGCCTTGTCATCCATCGGCAGAGGCAGCAGAAAAGAATCATGGAAGAAAATAACACCTCCCAACCCGACCCCCTGCATTATATCCCCCTTATGACTACCTAGAGATCAGTTTTGGTTAGAGCATGATGCTCTTTTTTATTGTTTCAGGCACATTTACATGCTGTGCTGCCCCCACGCCCACTTGCCAAGGGCTCCAAGTCCCAGTGTGATGCAGCTGTGACAAAGCTGTGATTCACTGGAACTCCTGAAAACACTTTTTCAGAGCGCTCAGAGCAGGCAGCACACCCTGTGTCATCAGCCAGCAGTCTCTGCTTTAGGGACCCTCGTGAATTCTAGCCAGCCAGACCCCATCACTCTCAGTGATGATCGTTTTTTATAATGCTGAGATGTTCTAGTTTGGGAATTTAATCCCTCTGGAAATCCACCACAAAAATGCCATTGATTGCCTAAGACTTGGACTTCAGCCCGAATTTCCTTTAAGCCAGGTGAAATTGGGAGATTTTTAAACATGAATGAAAGAGAGGTTCAGGCTGGGTTTTAAGTCTGATGTATTTCAGGCTCGGTAATGAGGCATCTCAAGTAGTGAGAAAGGAGTAATGAGAAATCTCAAGTGCTAATCATTATTCAATACTTTTATTTCAGTGGCTTTTGTTTTGGCAACAGGAAAGAGCTCCAACTGATTTGACTTTCGGATTGTGTCTGCTTGAATTTCAGGTACATTCTCTCATGAGATAAGGAGGGGGAAGGTCCAGCTGGAATATCAAGTGTGAGCAAGGATGAATTCAAGGAGAAAAGGAAAACACTCCACTCCTTCATCTGCAGAGCTGCACGTCCTGCTGTGGCTCTTCTTGCATGAGAATGAGTGGGAAAGCCACAATCTCATTATGGAAGATCAAATGTGTGATGTTCTCTGTGATTTTCTTTATTTAGAGGTGCTGTTGTTTCTTTTTACAGGATGTGCCAGAAATTGGGATGGTTTAACCTGCTGGCCCAGAGCCACTTTTGGGGAAGTGGTTAAAATTCCCTGCCCACGATTTTTTGAAGAATTCACCAGTACCCACGGCAAGATTTTTTCCCTATTCTTCTTATCCCTATTTTTTAATTATTGTTATTTTAAATGAATTCTAGTAGCTGAGGATTCCTTTGTATTTTCCTGATTTACAATGCTCTTATGTCAGTCAGCATTCAGTAATTATCCAGACACAAATCTCAGCTCAGGGTCAATATTGATACTCTTGTGTTTCGTGTTGTGCTCTACTGAATTCTTTAATCCCTTTGGTGATGTACATATGATGGACAAGTTCACCATGCTGGTAAATTTATAGAGGAATATGTCATAGAAGCACTGATTTATAAAGCTGTCCATTGATTAATATTAGAAAGAACCTCCTGAGGTCATCCAGTCCGATCCTCCAGTCAGAGCAGGACCAAGATCAAAGCTTGTATGGAGCTTCCAGTCTGGAAAAGACAGCTCAGGGCTTTGCCCAAAATCCCAAAATACGTTGTAAATGTATAATTTGATTTCCTCTGTGGAAGGAATGAATTTGCAGAGTTGATTTCCCTTATGAAACGCACAAGTCCCATTGCATCTTGAAATGACTGGGAACATGTCCCTCCATTTTTTAAAAGGAGAGATATATAGAATATTGTCATTCTTATAGCTAAACCTCCCTGAACATGACTAAACCTATAAGTCCCTAACTAAGGAACCAAAGGGGTGATAAGAAATTGTTGGTACTCATCAAAACTTAAAGAACAGCAGCACCAGCAGCCCTAATCAGTTTTCTGCTGTGTTTTCCCATTGAAGGTTTCCTGCAGAGGAACTGTACCCAGGAGGAATACTGGTCAGAGCCATTCCCCCCGTACACCGTTGCCTGTGGCTTTGATGAAGGTTCCAGTAAAGGACCTGAGGATCAGGTGGGGTTTGATTTCCTGTTCCTGAAGGTCTCCAGAGCATCCTCTGCTGAGGAGCTGGATGCTCCACACATCTGAGTCCTGTCAGGACCCAGCAATTACCCATTTTCAGTGCTAAATTCAAAACTTTACGGTATATTTAGAACTTGTTTAGCGAATTAGGCTTAACATAAAGCAGCCAGCACTTTCCTCTTCATCCAGACGTCTCCTCTTGGTGTTAAACTCATGTTTAGTTCACCCGTCCAAACCAACAAAGACTGGTTTTCTGACAAAAGTGACATAAATCCTCATCATGCACACATCTCCCAGGGAAGCCCTACCCACCAGTCCTCAGGGATTTTTTCAGGGAAAATTCCTTCGGATGCCTCCTATTTGTATTGTTTTCCAGATTTTCTTGGAGTCATAGAAAAAAATATTTCATAACTTTATAGCCTGGTGGTCAACACAAATCCTTAGGAGGGAATTCTTGGAGGCCACTGAGTATTTCCACACTTTATCTCAGGTGTTCAGTGGAGGAGGAAGTGAATATTTCTCCTATCTGGAAATCATCATTCATGTTCAATTAAGCTTCAGAATTTCTTTCACCTCCACATTTTAATATGATTTAAATTTCCACATTCCTCCTCATCGTACTGGAGTTCATATCTGGAGCTCAATGACCTTCTATAAACATGAATATTTGTACTTTGCACTGTGGGGAAAGATAAATGCTTTAAAAGCTTAAATAAATGCTTAGAAAAAACTTAAATAACTGCTTAAAGCCTTCTGGAAAGATGCTGGAAATTATCTGAACAGTTCAGAAGGGATGTAAGGTGAATAAAAGGATGTGCATTCTGGAGCACAGTTCTCCAACTCCCATGGGGTTTTCCCACAGGACTAAACTCAGTCTCCAAGTGGCTTTCTCCAAGCAGTCCCTGGATTATGCTAAACCAGGCATAAATTCTGGCTAATCTAGGCTAAAATCAAGCAAGGAGCTGTATTTTTATTTCAATAGGATAACAGATTTCTGCACAGAGCTGCTGTCTGTGCTCTGCCTGTGTTTAGTTTGTCATTCCAGTCAAATCCACAAGGTTTGACTACCAAAGGAAGATAAGATCAGCAATCTCTGCTGCACTGCACACACAGGGAAGTGAGTAAAAATCCCGATTGTGTCCTAATAGAACCACTTTGTATTTTGTATGTACAGTGAGCACTTACCATGTCTTTTGTATTTAGTGTTGTTTCTTAATCCATCCTACAAAACCAGATAAAATCAATTGAAACACTTCATTATTCAATTAAATAACCTCTTCCCTAATTTTCATCTGTGTTTCGAAAAGACTGCATAAAAGATCAGGACTATTTCAGAAACACCAGGATGATTCCTGTCATGTCAGGGGTACAAGAGCTCTTTCTGGATCTATTTAAAATTGCTGATTTGTTGTCCCAACCTAGAATTGCAGCCTTTGGGATAAACAGATTTGGGATCAATTTGAGAACAAATTGTCCACTGGGTTTATGAGAAGGAAATTTGCCTGGGTTCAGAGAATTTAGTTTCTGGGGATTTTAAATAATTAGGTGATGTTGTAGTGAATCAGAATAAAATTTGCATGGTTAAAGACAAGTAAACAAGCTTTATTTTTCTTAGGACAGAGGATTAGGATTTCTTAGGATATGGGTCTTTTAACTAAAAACAAGTGAATTATAAAGAATTTACAGTGCTACAACATACAGCAAGGAATGAACTGTTTGTCCAGAGAATTAAAAACTGTGAGGTGATTTTCTTGACTTTAACTTACCTCCACGACATGATGTAACTCTTTATCAATGTTTCAGCTTCCTCACCCGCAAATTGAGACTTTTATTTCTCTTTCAGCTGCAGCTGTTTATGAAAATCAATATTTATTGAATCTGACCCAGGTCTAAAGTAACAGATTCACAAATCTCCCACCAGAAGGTTTCAGTGCTCCTGAGTTTTTATGTACTGACATGAGGCAAGGTGGTTACATATCAAAGTCTATATTTTCCTGGTGAACACGCTCAGGGGGTCAGATGAACCTGTGGGCTGTGAAACTTCTCTCCTGTGTAGGGTTAGGTAGGACACAAAGGAAAACTTTTGTTAGTGGTGGAGGCAAAATCCTGACGCAGATCTCGAGCATGAAAAACCAGCAGAGACATTGTGGGGCTGGCCAGTGAGGGAAACGTGTCCCAGTGGAATGAGCACCCCAGGGTGCATCCAGCACAACCCCCTGCACTGGGCTGTGTCTCTTTTTTCCCCACAGAAATCCTATTATTCTGCATTTTGGCGTGTCTACACCGCTGGCTATGCAGCATCCGTGACTTCGCTCATTACAGCTCTAATTGTCTTTGCTGCCTTCAGGTAAATAAAAATGGGCTTTTTCTCAGGATGCCTCAAAACGATTTCTCTGAGATCCTCTGTGGTTTTGTTTTGTGGGTTTTTTTTATGTTTGTTTTCTAATGATTCTAAGGCATAACACCTTTGATGGTGTTGGGTTCTTCTCTGCTGGTGCTTTGGTGTTTCCTGCAGATGTTAAAACAATCAAGCTGGGCAGTTGATGCAGTCTTGCACATGACCAGAGTGTAATAAGCAATGTGAAGATATATCAACTATGAGGGTTGACCTGCAATTTCTCAGAGTGGCTTTAATAGTGAGACAACTTCTCTGGATGTGTTTTGTAAAATAAAAGGTTTTAATAGTGACAAAAATAACAAACAGTATCAAACGAAAGAAATATAAGTCAAACACAGTGCAGAAAACACTCTTACACTGGCTGAGGCAGTCCAAAAAAAGCAATTGAACAGTTCTGTGCAGTTTTTTTAAGTACTTGATGGTCCAGGTGGACTTTATGGTATCTTGCCCAATGAAATTGGCAACAGGTTTTGAGGTGCATTCCCAAAGCCCAACCAGTGCCCCTGTGCTGGCATTGGGCCAGTTATGGTAAGGGAAGAACAGAAAGTTTTGAGGCTTCTTTTGAAAAGTCAGGGGTGAAACTGGAACCCCTTTTCCTTATTTGGAAACACCAGCTCTGGTGTGGGAGTGCATTACTACAGGCAGTCTCTCTTAATCTCCTTACTGACACCATACAGTGGAAATGCCCTCACTTTAGATAATTTTTAACTTTTTTTGATCGTTCCTACAGTGCATGGCAGGGCAGACTCTGCAGAAACAGCGTCCCATGCCCCCAAACCAGAGTTTCCTAAATTGCCCATTCTCTCTGTGAGGGGCCCTTGCTTCCATAACTGAAAGCTATAAAAAGAGATTGGATTAAATTTAAATGCCTCATTTGATGATGTTGGTTATGAGGAGGTGGATCTGGGGTTTGGTTGAGGCAGAGCACAGAGCAGCTCCCTAACCTCAAAGGTCGTGGCCCTTGCGGAGGGACCCAGGAGCACGAGGCTGACGTGTCCAAACCTTGAGGGAGATTCCTTCAGCTCAAGGTACAATGTGCACAGGGTAATCTAGGGAAAGGGAATCACAGAAATATTGGGCTGGGAAAGACATCTAAGACCAACCCCAACTGTTAATCCAGCACTGCCAAGTCCATCGCTAACCCAGGAATCCAAGCACCACAGCCATGTGTGTTTTAAATACCCACAGAGGTGCAGACTCAACCACTTCCCAGGGCCAGTACAGGGAAACTCCAAACCTAAGAAGGGTTGGAACAGAAGCAACGTAGGTCTGACCAGTATGGTTACCACTATGTTCTTCCTTTATTTCATCTAAAATGGCTGCTTATATACACTTCTAGATAGTTTCCAAATTCAGTAGCTTTTCCATTGGCACACAGCATAAAAAGGAATGCAAACACACATTGTTTAACTTCTTCTTAAGGTGGCTACCACCTGCCTATTACCAACTCTACTTATAAACCTTTAAAACTCCATTACCTTTCCTTAACACCTTAATAACTAATTTTAACTGTGCCACAAGTTCTGTAGCCTAATTTTAACTGCGTCACAGGCCTCAAGGCCTCAGACCAGGCCTCAGCTAGGCCTCAGACCAGGCCTCAGCTAGGGTAGTTCAAAGAGTCACTCTAAATAGAGATCATGCCCTCTTTCTCTGAGGAATTCTGTAACAGGCCAGTACTCAACAATCCTTTCCACAAAGAAATTTTTCCCTAATATCCGGTGGAAACCTCCTCTGGAACAACTTGGGGCCTTTCCCTCTTGTCCTGTCCCTGTAACTCAGGGGAAGAGCCCAGCTCCATCAGGCTGCCCCTCCTGTCAGGGAATTGTGCAGAGCCAGAATTGTCTCCCTGAGCCTCCTTTTCTCCAGGCTGAGCCCCTTTCTCAGCTCCCTCAGCTGCTTCTCATCAGATTAATGCAGTTTAGGGCAATTACTTCAACAACCATCCCATAACACATGACTGACACCAATCCAATTCTTTCTTTGACCTGAAAGGGGCGTGATGCAACCTTGTTCAACAAAAAAAGTTATTAGAAATAATTAAGAGGTATTATCATAATCCAGCCCAAGAGTCCCACAAGTTACTCTCTGCTTCTGGCATCTTCTTTAAATGTGTGGTGGTCCAAGGATTATTATCCTGGAATTTTTATTAGCTGAGAAAGGTAAGAACATCTCTGCTCCCTCCTGTCTCGCTGCCCCTCAAGCAGTGACAGCTCATTTATTGCTTTGCGAGGTGTCTGCAGTCTCATGTGCTCCTGTTTGACTTTTGATGACACCATGAGAAGCTTCTCTGAGAGAACATTTTTTTATTTTCTCTTTCCACGCCAGAAAATTCCACTGCACGCGGAATTACATCCACATGCACCTGTTTGTCTCCTTTATCTTGAGGGCAGTCGCTGTTTTCACCAAAGATGCTGTTTTGTTTGCAGATGAAACCATGGACCACTGCCTCATGTCAACGGTACTGAACTTCCCCTCTCTCTCGCCCCTGGCTGAGCATTTAATTCTTTACCTGAAGGCAACAGGGAGATCTTTTCATCCCTATTTCTCCTATTGCTGAAACTGAAATCCTTAAATGAACGATATTACACAAACCCAAAGACCAAGTGTTAAGGTTGCACTAAGCTTTGATATTTAGGTCTGTTGGCTCTAACGAAGCTCTAGCAATTTCTACCAGTAAAGAATTTAATCTGTGAGGGGAAAAAAACCCCACAATATTTCCCTTTTGAAAATCTAAAATAAAGTCAGTTTAAATTACAAAACCCCCAACCAACAGAAACTTTGTTATTTCTTCATTCTTGCGCGGCAACATTAAATTTTGCCTACATTTCTATGGAAACCAGCCATAAGGAGAGTAGACCTAAAAGGTTTTTCTTCCTCTGCACTTCCAGGTTGCCTGTAAGGCTGCTGTGGCCTTCTTCCAGTTCAGTATTTTAGCCAATTTCTTCTGGCTCCTCATCGAAGGGATCTACCTGCAGACCCTGCTGCTGCTGACCTTTGTTTCCAACAAGAAGTTTGTGTGGTGGTTCATATTTACTGGCTGGGGTTAGTACTCCCTTCCTCTTTGTGCTGTTCAGTTTTTGGGTTTTTTTTTGCTTACAGGAGTGGATAAAATCTGTGTTTTGAGGTAAAAGGAGCCTGTTGAAGGTGACACTTTTTAGAGAGAAGTTGCCTGTTCATCCAGTGGTGCTACATCAAAGTCACATCATTGTATTGCCTTAGTTATTTGCACCATGGTGGTGAACAATCCAGGCCTCAAGAGGATGAGTGATATGGCTGGATAATATCCTAGAAATATGTTGAATTCCTCCACTGCCTAAAGAAGTTTGGGTGACTAAGTTGCCTTTTGCTTTTAGCAAGCAGAATTTGACAGATTAATCTTAAATCATGTGAGTCCAGGCCTAGGAATCAAATGATTCTGGTTTTTCTTTTATTTTCAGAGATCTCCTGACTTTAGGGAATCTTTTGAGGTTATACAGCAATGGAAGTTATCTCTGATATTCAGAATAGGAATGTGAAATAAATAGGATTTCTTTCACTGCCCAGAATTGTTTATTGTGACTCTCAGATATTGCCATGTCTCACCTTGGCTGCTCTAAAATACAGGCAACCAAACTGAGTAATTACAATGACAATTTTTGACTTAGAAGTGAAATCCAAATTATCCTGAATAAATATTAATTTATCCTTCACCTTCAGATTTTTTAGACTTTATTTAATGTAATTAAATTTTTGTTGGAGCTATTCCAAATAGGACTGTCTGAAAGTAGACTTTCAGCTCTTGATTAATCATGGCCAACTTTAGATAAGAAAGCAAACAACTCAATTAATAATGTGGTAATCCTCATCTCCTTCTGCAGTCAAGGGAAGGTGAGAGATACCTCAGGGGTAACTCACATCTTAGGTGATGTGGAGGGAAATATTTCTTTTTGTTAATTAAAAACCCAACTTGAACTTAACAAGGTCCCAGCTTAAAGGACTTGAGCGAAGGGCTAAAAATCTGGAAGGACAAGTTCTGGGCCCTTCCTACAGATCTCAAATGATACTTAGAAAGAAATTACTGATATTTCCATAGAACGATCAGTGAAAATGTCACCTGCTTCACGTCAGAGTCCCTACTGTGGCAGCTTTGAAAGTCACTCAGTCTTTGGAAATTCAATTCCACAGGAGGAGAAAAAAAGCAATTTCTGCTTTATTTGCCTTAAAAAACCCCAGTCAAAAATGTAGAAGGATAGAAGGATAAGCAGTGATAAAGTGAGGCTAGAAACCACTGGATCCTGGATTCAGTTAAATTTCCATGGAATTCTTATCAGCTGATTAGTCTGGGGTGATTAGCAGAGGCTTTGGAACAGAAATATGAACTCTTCCAGCTGCTGTACAAAGGGTGTTTGTTGGCCACAATTCACAAGATAAAAGAGCCCCAGATAAATAAATGATTACTCCATCTTTACAAGTGTTTGTAATTCCTATCCAAATCATCAAGTAATTCTTTACATTTATTTCTGAAAACGTAGTTTCACACCATCCCCTTTTCTCCTTTGCCATGATTTCATTCTCCTGCCCTTTCATTCCTTTCCTTTTTCCTTTGCCTGGACTGCAAATTAAATCCTTTCATAAAGTTATTGCAAATTGTCTGACCATAACTTGACTTTTAATCCAACCTGGTGCACTGTGAACTTGCTGGAATAAAGATTCCGTGGGACAGGAGATTCAAACCAGTTGTTGTGTTCCTGTTGGTTTGCTCAGGAGCTCCCGCTGCTGTGATGTTTGCTTGGGTCCTCACGCGAATCCATCAACAGAACACTGGGTGAGTCAGCGCTGGGATAAGGAACACAAGGACATCCTAATTTTTATGGTGTTCTGTTTCTCTAGTGAGGAAAAAAAAAAAAGATGTGTACAGAAAAAGGTAAGGGGGGAAAAGCTCCCATGATTCAAAGTTTTACCTCTAATTTTTACAGCTTGTACAGAAGTAAGTGAGAAAATACTTTAAGTCTTGTGATTTTATGTCCACACATGGGGTAACAAGACCTGGAAATATCATATTAACTATTGAAATTTCATTTATTTTCCCTAATGCCCGGTCCTTGAAATAACTGCATTTCAAGAAAGTTGCTGCTTATGTATAAAGTCAACCACAAATTACTAACCCTAATCTCTTCAAATAAGAACTTCCCCAACAATCAATGTTCTCCTAAGTAGTTTCTTCTTTTGTTTCCATTCAATTATTTTATTTTGCTTTATTTTTATCTGTGTCTTTAAACATGAGCTCCAGACAGAAAGATTGTTTGCCATAAGGTATCCTGAAGGTTTTCAGATCATTTCACACAGCTGGAAAAGGCACTATTTTATACCTGCCTGCTCAGAACTCAGGAGAGCTGAATAAGAAGCTGAGTTGAGAGTGGTTAGAAGAGCAGGAGAGAAACCTGAAAATACAAATATGGGGTTTTTTTACTTTGCTTTGGTTCTTCAATCTGTGATTCTTGCTGATTAAATTTTCTTTAGATTAGACTACATGGAAACCAGGGACATTTAGAGAGTGACTTAGAACTTAGTGTCCAGCACTTTCCTTTCCTGTGGCAGAAATGCTTTGGTGTGTGATGGGAAGCTCCCATGGCAGAGACAAAAACCAGGTTTTATTTGTTGTTTCAGATGTTGGGATGATGATGAAAATGGAGTGGTGCTATGGATCATCAAAGGCCCCATCCTGCTGACTGTTTTAGTAAGGTTTTTCATTTTCCCTTGAGATAATATAGATATTTTTTTTTATTTATCATGCTTTTAAAATGAGTTCTTATGACTGTAACTTAAGACAATAAAAAATCTCCCTTATCCATGAATTTATACCACCTGAATTTAGGGAGGGAGCAATCTGTTTTTCAGGTCTGTTTCTGGTATAATCCCTGTCATAAACAATGACAAGTACAGGAGGAATTTTTTTTAGATGACTTAAAATCTAAATTTAAAATCTAAATTTAAAGTTCTGACCAGAAGTACAGGGCATTAATATCAGACATAAAATGATATTTACATGTGTAGATCTACAATAATTCAACATAACTTTCATCCTATTTTATGTTCAGCTATATATTGTTGGGAAAGATAATTATTATTTCTAAAGCTATTGATGTGAGCTGAGAACAGATGAGCTTTGGTTTACAGCAGTGCAATTCCTAGAAGTGGGGATTTTTAGTTATTTGTATCAGCTGAAAGCATGTCCTGGTTTGCAGTAATTTTTTAGATTTTGTCTTGTCTTTGCAGATTAACTTTATTATATTCATTAATGTGATCAGGATTCTTGTCCATAAATTGAAATCCCAAGAGGGAGGAGGGAGCCATTCAAGCCACTTTGTGTAAGTATTTCTGGGTCTCTTAGGACTGACCTGTTCTAACTGCTCTAAGAAAAATTTTTATGGGTAGGAGAACAGAATGTTCTACTCCTCCTCTAATAGAAAGAGAAGAAATGACGTGAACTCTCTTTTTCATCCCAAATCTCACATCTTGCTTTTCTCCAGGGGAAGAAGTGTGGGATGGATATGCTGGGGACAAAGAGCAAAGCAAAATACAAAGTATGAAACTTCAAAAGCTCACAAGTGTAAACACTAAATGACAGGTCATGAATCCAGCTCACTCCCAGCCCTTTCCACACAAATGGCCACAGAAAGGGAGATGCAGATAATTTCCTTTAAATTCTTTGCAGTAACAGGACACAATCTGTAACCAAACCTGTGGCAGTGCATGTTGTAAACGAGGCCATAGATCCAGTTGGTAAAGAAATGGCCAATTGTTCATTGAAAACAAAATGACTACTGGAACATCAAAAGGAGTTGAGCTGGTCCCAACCCCTTTACAACAAGCCAGAGTTACAAAAATACGTGTGGTACCATACAGGCACTTCCCCCTTTAAGAACAATGTCCCTCAGAGAAAAGGCGCTCCCTCAGGCCGTCAGTCCTTTTTATCTCCTTCTTTCTTCCACTTATTGGTCGGTTTTGAATCCTTGAGACGATTGGCTCTTTTCCCAGGGTTCTATTGGTCCTTAGCAGGAGCTCCTCTGGACCAATCATTCTTTCCTGCCTTCGGACGATTGGTCAGTTGTGTCCACCAATCACTGACCCGGAGCGATGTCCTGATTTGGAGCCTTCTGAGGGAAGGAAGATCCCTTCTTTCTTCTCTCTGTCTGGTGTCAGCCTTGCAAATACTCCAGCGCTCTTTAACTGTAACTCCTTACACTGGTAACTATTCAGAACTTATAGTAGCAATTACACAAACGTGCAATACAATGGTACAAAACTTGTAGTAACAACTCGTACAAAATTGCAGATGGGAAATGACACTTATGAGATACATAAACATTTGTGGCAGACACGTACAAAGTTGCAAATGGAAATGAAACTTACAAGATACATATCTATACACTTGTAACTAAAAATTTCTAAACATTCATGACAGTGCACTTCACATGGCGGAGTCTGTAACAGGGGTTTGCATTTTAGGAAAGGGTTCGGGTTTCATTCATTGTTTCACTTATAAGGTAAAAACCAGAGAGTTCAAATACCTTATTTGTTCCAGCACAAAGAGACCTGTTGGATCTTTGAAGCTGTACCTGAAAACCTCGTTACTCTTTGTATTGGGCAGGATGCCAAGAATCCCACCTTATTTGGAACATACTTAAGAAAGTGCACAAAGGCTTTCAGTGCATTTTTGGGGTGTTGTAGCAAGTGCAAAAGGTCTGCCTTGCACCTGGCATGGCCTTTTTTTTTTTTTTTT
>VZDJ01000046.1:1624647-1639139 GCA_008694505.1 Cyanoderma ruficeps
TTTCCCTTTTCCCTTTTCCCTTTCTCCTTTCCTCTTTCTTTTAGGAAAAAGAAAGGACTTTTTGTCCTTTTCCCCTTTCCCTTTCCTCTTTCTCCCTTTCCCTTTCCTCTTTCCAGGTCTGCTCATGCAATCAGGACTTTTGTTCAAACACTTTCTTCCTTAGTTTTATAACACTGGTAGAATTTGGGTAAACTCCCTGCAGTAGAATGTAGTGAGTCTGTCATTTAAAAGCCTCACTAAATTTGCTGGCACTTTCCCCCAAAAGGGCAGAACAAATCAAAACTGGTGAGAAAATTTAAAATCACATCTGATCCTCAGAAAGGTGAGTAGGTTAGTTGAGAATGACACAGTAATGGTGCCTCAGTCTCTGCAGTGGCCTAAACTTGGACAATTCTCATAGAACATGGAATTATTAATGTTGGAAAAGCTCTCCAAGATCATCATGTCCCAGCTGTGCCTGATCCCCACTTTGTCCCCAGCCCAGAGCACTGAGTGCCACCTCCAGCCCTTTCTGGGACATCTCCAGCGATGGGCACCCCAAACCTCCCTGGGCCACCCCTGCCAAGGCCTGAGCACCCTTTCCATGGGGAAATTCCTGCTGATGTCCAACCTGAGTGACCCCTGTAACAGCTTGAGGCTGTTCCCTCTCCTCCTGTCCCTGTTCCCTGGGAGAAAAGGCCAGACCCCACCTACAACCTCCTCTCAGGGAGTTGTGGAGGCCGAGAAGGGCCCTGAGCCTCCTTTTCTCCAGGCTGAGCCCCTTTCCCAGCTCCCTCAGCTGCTCCTCACAGGATTTACTCTCCAATCCCTTCCCCAGCTCCATTGCCCTTCACTTCTTTGTCCCTTGGTAGCTTTTTTGCCTCTATTTGTATTCACACAGTTCTGACAGGAGGACACAAAATAAACTTTGAAGCAACGACCCTTTAAAAATGGTGCCCTTCCCTGGGCACACTCCAGCACCTCACAGGAATGGCTAAATGGAGGTGCAAGGTGCACGTAACCCTACCCAAGCATGAGTAATTCCTAAAATATGTTTGTTAACTTAGGAGAACCAGTTATACTGGCCATTCTGAGAGTGCCTTTGAGACTTAGCTGAGAATACAGAAAGCTCTACTTCCAACAACCTGCCTTCTGTATCACAGATTCCTTGCCAGCAGCCTTTTAATTGCTTCAACAGCCTTTTAATAGCTTGCATATTGCACCTCACAGCACAGAAATCCAGTAGGTGTTGAAAACGGGTCAGGCAGAGCCTGATCTCTGCCTCAGGATGAAGCTGGGTTGGCTTTTGTCCACGTTTCTTAGGGATAACTGCTCCTGCAGCAGCTTGGCCACTCATTACCACTTGGCAGTGCATCTGTTGTGGTTCCCTGCAATCCTAAAATCTAATTATTATTTTCTCTCTGTGTGTGTGTGTGTGTGTGTTTCTGCAGTTTTGAGTGTCTGTGACAATGTGAGAGACTGTGCTGCTGCCAGGCGAGGTGTTATGAGTATGGATGAAACTGAGGAGTGCTGGAGGGCTTTGAGATTGCTGGGATAGAGCTGGAATACTGGACTGGTGGAGGAAATCTCTCTTTTATTTATTTGATTCTTGGAAAACCCGGAGACCCATCCATGAAGTTGTGCTCAGGGGATGTCTGTGTCTCTGTGTGGTTGACAGGAAAAATTAAGGCAGAATAGGGGCCACCAAAATGACAAATATTGCCAGTGACTTGCCCTGATGTCCAAATGTACTTCTGCATGCCATCCACTGAACTTTTGAAATTAAATCTCTTTCTTTTCAAAAGGAACAAGGACAGGGTTCAAGTTCTTCTAAAAATGTGTTAAGGCTTAATCCTGATTTAGATGGGCTAACTACTCAGGCAGACCTTTTGGCATATTTTACCTCCGGTATTCATCAAGTTCTGATTTTCTCTTTGTAACTTCCTGCAGGTTCAAACTGAGCTGAAGAAACAACTGTGCAAGTGGAAGCACCAGGAATACCTGACCTTCACCCACAAACACGGGGCTTTGTCCAGAGAAACCAGCCCAGTCAACTACGTCACTCAGTTATCCCTGCTGGACAAAATCAGCCCCAAAAGGAGAACCTCTGTGCTCCAGGATGGGGTCACCACTGTCTGAGGGTGACACTGCAATGTTGACGTGGCTAACTGGACCCTTTGTGGCTTCCCATAGTGTCAGGAGCCTCCTGTGAATTCCTTGTCCTGGACAGGAGCTGCTTTTTTCACCTGGTGCAGATCTGCATCACAACCCTGGTTCTCTCTCTCTTGAAGCGTTAAACACACTTGTTTTGTTGTGAAAAGCCACATTTTGAGCTAGAGTGAATCAACAGGTCAGCAAACAAAAAAAAAAAACAAACCCTACAGAACTCCACCCAGGCCCAGCACATTTGTCATATCTTTGTCAGCATTTCCCAAAATTTCCAGTTTCCAAGACCACGATTCCTAACCGTCATTTGAAAAGGTTATTTGCTGGCCAAGCTTTGCCACAATGATTTCTGATGTTTTACTACTTGTTTTGAGATGTCTTGGGACAATCTAATGGAAATCAAGCACAGAAACCTGAGAATTACTTACCTATAGAACAGTAATCTGCTTTAAAAGGAAACTCAAACCGTCTTCAGTGATGCCAACAAGTGACACGAAACACCCACTTGATTTGGTTTTTTCCTTCTTCTAAGCCTGTCAAACAGAGATTAAATCAGGCCAGAAGATCACAAACCCTTTCTTGTCCAAAGGAAAATATGGAGCAGTGGAATATCAGGCAGATGATGTCATGAAGGAATAAATCAGAGCAAACCCAACACCAGGTGCCAACTGGGCTACCTTGTGCTCAGAATCACTTACAGACCCAATCTTAGTGCCCAGATTTTTTTTTTTTTTTTTTTTANGTGGGACAGACATTCAGAACCTTGAAGATCCATCAGTGAAACACCCAATTCTACCAACGTTATAAAACTAGGAAAGAAAGTGTTTGAACAAAAGTCCTGATTGCATGAGCAGACTTGGAAAGGGGAATGGGAAAGGGAAGGGGAAAGAGGAAAGAGGAAAGGGAAAGGAGAAAAAGTAAAGGGAAAAGAGGAAAAAGAAAGAGGAAAGGAGAAAGGAAAAAGGAAAGGGAAAAAGGGAAAAGGAAGGTGGAAATGAGGAAAGTCACCAGGAGAAAATCAACCCAGAGAAAGTGAAGAGCTCTACAAGCTTTCCACTGAGCCATCACCATGATAGCTATCAAACATAAATCAGGAGAAAAGTGCCCTGAATGGAAAGTCAGCAACAGTTTTTAAAGGGTCATTGTTTCAAAGTTTATTTTGTGTTCTTCTGTCAGAAGTGTGTGAATACAAATAGAGTCAACAAAGCTTCCTAGGGACCAAAAAAGATGTGAGGATGTCATGGTTTCAGGGATCAGGATGCACAGCCAGCTGTGAGGGCAGCTGGAGCAGAGTGAGCCAAAGCTGTCCCTGCACCATTCCTTGGGTGACCTTCCTCTTTCTTCAGGACTGAGCCGGACCCTACCTCCACCTCTCCAAAAGCAAAGGAAAGGCACAGGAGATACACGAGATGGGTCAAGACAGGAGCATTCCCAGGAGAACCTGCATCAGGCCTGGAGAACACAACCATTGACCCTCTCTCTGAGTTCCAGTATCAACTCAGCTTTAAAAATCCAGTATTCCAGTCCCTCAGTTCCCTCTGCTTTTGGTTAATTACTTAACCAACAGACATTTGACTCCTAGAAATCTCTTTGCTGATTTTAGGTGCTTCATCTCTAGTTTTATTAGAACAGAGATAAAATGTCCAGGCTTCTATAAAAATGGTTCAAATAAGTTATTTATTAATTAGGCATTTAACCCATCTGTCACAATGTCATATGTTTGTTGTAAGGAGTAATTTTGTCTATTCTGACTTTCTTATCAGCTTTATTTGTAAAAGCAAATAAACTCAGTTCCTGTGTTTTGTTGCTGAGCATTGTAATGAGAATTTGTAATACAAAATATATGATGCACTTCCATAAAATGCAAGTGGCAATTACAGCTGTTGTGAGTTTGTACATTTAGTTTATGTCAGTTTGGGTATTTCATCCGAGTTTGTACATTTAATTTGTATCAGTTTGGATATTTCATTCGAGGCTTTATAAAATAAAAGGTTAATAACCTTGGGGACTGCTAAGATTTCTTGGATAAATATTTGATTTGGGCTGTGAAAAGAATCCTGATCCCTTTTTGGTGACACACCTGAGCCCGTGTGGGTGTGTTTATGAGTTGGGAATTCTTCAGGCAGGGATGTTTTGGTTCTCAGAAGTCCTGGGAAGGCAGGAGAAGTGTCCCAAGCCTTGCTCAGCTGTGGTGATGCAATCCCTACACCCCCAGCAGGTGCTTCCAAATAGGGAAAGAGTCTCAATTTACCTTTGGACGTGTTAGGAAGTTTAGCTGGAAGGTTCTGTGGGTTTCTCATTGTAACTGACTTGGAGCCAGCACAGAAGTGTGGATTGGATTCCGAGAGTGTAACTCAAAGTCTGTTGTTCATCTCACTGGGCCAAGGGCCAAAAGCCCACCCAGGCTGTTGGGTACTAGAGAGAGAACAAAGAAATTCCACTCTTTTGAGGTGCTGTGGCAAGCGAGGAGTTTGTCTCAGTGCTGTGCTCAGCTTTGTTTTTGTTTTTTGTATTATTTTCCTCCTTTATTAAAACATTTTTGATTTTTCAAGGCACACTCGATCGTGCCATCTCGCTAATTAATATTATATATAATATATATTATCTAATATATCTAATATATATTATCTAATATATATATTAGATATACTAGATATATTAGATAATATATTATATATATATATTATTATATATAATAGATACATATTAGATACATTATATATATTATATATATACATATAATATATTATATATAATTAATATAACCACGTTCGTGCCGGGCTGGCCCTCAGAAATGTGGGTATAACCCACACTCAGCTGTGCTGGGTGTTCCATGTGCAGCCACTGCCACCTCCTGGAGCTGGATGTGTGCAGCCGAAAAAGCTCCAGGCAGGGCTCCCAAACCTCTCCTGGATGAGTTTTAAGCCACTCCCAAAGTGCAGCTGAAAGAGATCGTTAAATCACATCACTGGCTTTCTCCTCCTCTAACCCCCCTGATGTCTTCTGCCGAGTTTAACTCCCCAAGGATTCTTTTTAAATCCCTGTACAAACTACACGACACCCTGAGAAGATGAAACCCTACTTTTTCAGCTGGTATTTGTGGTGTTGCAGCAAAGACAGTTTGTCGAGGTAACTGAAATTTCTAACTGAGAGTAGAATTCTAACTCTGATAATGTTTGATTTTTTTTTTTTCAGGAAGTTTGATTGATTTGGCTCTAAATTAAAAGAAATCCTTCCAGCAGGCAACTTTACCTGTTTTGCACATTGAGAGCTTCCCTGAGGCTGCCCAATGCACCCACAGCAAGAATTATTTGACTATCTGAGGAGGATTTGTTTAATTGCAGAAAATGCAACTGAATTCAAGGTAGCTGCTCCTTGGTGTGTTGACACACCAACTAAATGAAGTTTTTTCCTCATTGAAATCAGGTTTGGGATTTGGAGTAAATGTGCTCTAGTGTGATATTTTGTCTTTTAAATAGTGAATATTTGGATAGGGCTTGTAGAGTGGCTGAAATACTTTTGGAGGTGCCTTTTCTTTCTCTGCCTAAAAAAAAAAAAAGTCAGGCTACATAAAACGTTTTGAAATTAGAGTTTTTCCAGATTTCCTGTTCTACATTTGCTTTTTTGATTTGATTTTCACGATTAGGGAGCCACTGACTGGTGCAGCCATTCTGCACAGGGTGGGGAGGCACAGCCTGTGCCCCATTATCCAGCCCCTCAAAAAAAAGGCTGAGGCTGCCTCAGGTGATGATGGAAATCCATCAATGTGAAGGGCGTTTAGAGTGATTTGAAACATAGCAAAAATGAAAATATCTGCTCTGTCCTTCCCAATTCCCCACATGCCCATGGCTCCCCTTGCTCCCAGCTTCTGCCTCAGTGATGCTGTGGGATGGTAATTCCAGCCCTGCTGCTCCCTGACACATCTCTGACCTCAATTTCACAAAATGTGTGTCCATTTTTTTCCCATCAAAGCACACTGAACTTTGTATTTTACCCAACTGACTTTGTATTTTACCGAATAGCTGCACTTTGGCTGAACACCAAGTTCCAGGATGCAGCCTGTGTGGGGGATTCAAGGATTCATGGGGGGAAGGAAAAGGCTTCTGGTAACTGAAACAAAGGATGAAGGTGGGGAAAATATCAAAAATAACTCATCTTCTGTGGAATCCTCTGTTTCAGGACTTTGAATGTACTTGATGCTTTAAAAATTAACCTGATGATAAAACTCTTCGGGTTTGTTTGGACTGTAAAAGGAAGCCTTGAAGCACATCAGGTGTTACAGAGACCAATCTCCTTCCACCTTTTCCAACTGGAAAACGTCTTTGAAGACAACAGAATTTCCTCTCCTGTTTATACCCTGTAGGAATAATATTTTGTCCCCAGAGGACCTGTGGTGTGAGAAATGGATTTGGGGAGGATCCTCAAAGCCTGGCTGAAAGCTCACAGAGTCTTGTACCTCTGTGTGCAAACTCTGAGATGAGGTGTGCTGACTTAGAAAGGCCGTGGGATGGAGAAGACATTGTTGAGAGAAACTGAACTGGAAACAAGTTTCAAACTATGGCCTTGAAAACAGACCAGATATTTTGGAGAATTAGAACGGTGAAAGATGCATTGTAACAAGACCACGTGGGGTAAGATAATCTGTGATTGGTGTTAAAAGTATTAGCAGCATTGTGTGGCAAAAGCTGATAGGCTGAAAAACATCTATAAGGTATTGTAACAAAGAAATAGGTCGGTTTCTGATAGAATGGCATTGAATTTTACATCTCTTGTTTCACCCTTCTAGGGAGTTGATAATGAAAAAAAAAATCTTTAAAAACACCTCTCAGTTGCCCCGTCTCTGTAGAGTTGGGTTTTCCCAACAAATGGTGTCCCACAGGGGCTTTTAGAGAGTGTGTTACACTTGATTTGGTGGTATTAATCCACATTCCTGTGACATTCTGGTGCAGGGAGATAAACCCCAGTGGTTTGTGGAGAGGGAACACTGCGCATGGCAAAGACCTCACCCCTGGTTGGTCCAGGACTGACTTTGCCTGGCAGATTTCAGGGTCTCCCTCCCATGAAGAAGCCAGTGAACCCTTTTAGCCCAAAGAGCTTCTGCCTCAAGAAAAGAATACACTACCCTGTAAGTTCACGGACAAAAAGTTCTCTTTGGTGCAATTTCATATCGGAACAGACTTTTACAAAATGATAATACATTTATTGTGTCATCTACAGCAGTATACATGTTAAAAACAATTTCTCAAAACACAAAAAAGGTTAGAAAGCAGCAGTTGATATCTGTGTTTCCACCTCATAACAAAGCCGAATAACCCCGGATCCCATGACCAATTAAACCAATTTTGACCAAAAAAAGGTCAGTATTAGACCCAACAGGCCAGTAACTTTGTACCTTGACACAGTCAAAAGCCAAAATACAGTTTTCCATCCGACGACTTGGTTCTTCTCAGAGCTATAGCAGGTTGCATTGCCACTAAATTGACAAGTAGAAGGGAAAGAGAATGAACACACCAAATAGTTGTTTTTTTTACAGATTATACTGATACACAAAGGCCTCTTGAGACTTCTCTGCAAGCACAAAGTCCATTGAGAAAGGCATATGCGGAAGCCTAAGTAATTTCAGACACTGAAGAGTGTCATATCACACAGTGTCATATCACACAGTAATTCTTCACATGGATGAATTCCCCAAAAGAAAGCCAATGGGAAATTGCCACTTGAATCATAAGAAGGTGAAAGACCATGAGGTTCAAAACATTGTTCAAGCTCTGCTGGTGTGTTTTCATACACAAAGTACAATGTGTATTTAGCTGAACTTAGCTCTTTAGTACAGATATACACGGAGCATCATTAACATCAGAGCATCCTCAGCTGCTGCTGCATCCTCCAAGCGTTCCTAACTTGCTCTCAAATGCAATTCTGAACTGGTTGCATGTGTCTGACTGCAAAAATCAGAAGGTAAACCCCCTTTTTTAAATTTTGTTTTTTTCACAGCATGTGCACAATATACTGTGGTTTGCTCCTGGACACAGAAGTACTGGTTGTGTGGACACATTCTGACAGGGAGGGCAAAATATCCTGAAAACTCTCCATGAGAGCTCCTGACTCTTTACCAGCCATCCACCTCCCCCAAATCTGGTTGATAATACCCAACAGGAGCCAGCCCAAAGCTTTTAGAGGCCATCATTGCTCAGCATGCATGAGACAGAACAAGACTGATTGGGCAAAGCTGCCAGGAAAAATCCATTTCTATCTAGGCCTCCCCAGGTCAGCATCTGTCTCCAGTCTGGTCAGGGACATGTCCTGGTGGGGACAAACAGCCTCTTGCAAAATGTGAATCATCTCACCCTGGAGCAGGCATCAAAAATATGTTTGATGCTTGTCCTCTGAAATCGCTCATTTCTCTCTTGCGACTGAAAAGGCAAAGTGGAGAAACCAGATTAAAGGAAGAAATCTTCACTTTTGGTGTCTAAGTGATGTGGGTCTGTCCTTAGCCTTCTGCTCGGGGACACAAGGTCTCTCCCAGAGGTTTAACTCTGAGCCAGAACACCTCATGCCAGCAGTGCCAGATATTGAAAGGGACAGAAATCTAATAAATCCCTTAATATTTAACTCCTAAGGAAGGAAACTACTTAAGAACAGATATTTGATTGTGGTTTTGCATTATGTACTTTTCTGCAGTTGCAGAAAATGGGAGCCTGTGGGGAATGGATTTGGAGAGAATTCTCAGAGCCTGACAGAAGGCTCACACAGTGTGGATCTGTGTGCAAACCTTGAGATAAGAAATGCTGACTTAGAAATGCCATGGGATAGGAGAGACATGGTTGAGAGAGAAATGGGACTGGAAACAAGTTTCAAAGGGTGGCCTTGCAAATAAGACTGGATACTTTGGAGAAATAGAACTATGAAAGGTGTGCTGCAGTAGGACCCACGAGGGGTAATTTTAGGTGATTGGCTTTAAGGCATTAACAGCATTGTGTGGCAAAAGCTGATGGGCCAAGAAACGTTTATAATGGATTGTAACTAGGAAATAGTTTGGCTTCTGATTGTGATGGCGTGAATTATAACACCTGTACTGTCTCACCCTTCCCATGAGACTGAAAATGGAACAAAAGTTTTTAAAACGCCTCTGAGTTGCCTCATCTCTGGGTCAGAAAAGGGATAATCTGACAGGAGCCCAAGGAACACTGCCTTCACTGGGATTATAAATCCTGAATTTGCACTGAATCCCACCCTGTGAGTTTATCTGTTTCCTACATACCCACAGACATGGCTTAGGGACAAGAGCAGGCACTAATCCTGTCTGGATAATGAGTAGCCTCCCATGGAGTGTCCACATTCCCTGTTCTGCCCAACCCTTCAGCCCTTCCATGCTGTGACAGCCCTGCTGAGGTCACAGAGCAGAGCAGGAGGGGCACAATATTAATAACACAAACACACCTTGCTCTGGAAGCCTTGCCCACCTGAGAAAGGTCTCAGAACAAAAGAGAAAGTCTGGTATCATGGAATCACATAAACTTATGGGGAAATCTTAAATTATTGAATTCTCTAGGTTTTTGATCTGTGGGAGCCTTTGCATAAATACAAAAAGGACGAAAGCTCCTCAGCAGCCTTAAAGAATCTATTGTTATACAAAGAATGAATTCATTTTCCTTAATAATCGTCCATGCACACTTCAGAAACCATCTCTGGGCTCTGAAGCCTCCACTGCCCACAGACTGAAAACTTCTGACAGTTATCTCTGAAACACTATTGAAAGCCAAGTTCAAATATTGGCAAATAAAGCAAATTAAATTAATGGGCTTTGCATTTCTTTTGCTGCTACTGTTTGCTAAAGTCACTGTGAACTTTTTTTTTTTTAACTCTGAAGTTTTGATATCCAATTTCTGTCAGGACTGGGCTGGAAAAACGGTGTAAAGTTGGATATTTGTATGGTTCACATACCACAGATTTAGCAGAGATTTAGTAGTAGTGTCAGACAAAAGCACTGAAACCTCCCAAACTGATACTATCAGTGCATTTTAATCTATTTTAATGATGATTTCCTGCAGTATTTTGACTGGAAGTGTGTCCCATCCATTTGACTGGAAAAGCTTCCCTTGCAAGATTACAACTGAAAACAGAAAAGCAAAATATTGGAGTTATTTTCCTTTTGGGTTTGGCTGAACAAAAATTGCTCAACCCCCAAATCTCATTTATACACTTTCAAGAACTGAAAGAGAATCTTTCTCTCAGTTTTTATTGTTCCTTTTTTTTTTTAATTTTATTTTTTCCCCAGGATCCTTGGCCTGCTGCTTCCAGGTAATTTTCCTGCTATTCTTAATGGATCCACATCTGTCTGTGTTTGATTCTTTGCATTGGTTTTGCTGCCCAAACTTGGATTACAGCTGAGAGAAAAGCAGCTCAATAGCATGATTATTTTTAGTCTTATCTTGCAGCTGTATGATCAAAGACAAACTGTGAAATGAAGCTGTTAATATCTCAGAAAAAGAGAAGGAAACTGGGGGCAAGATCAGTTTGACAAGGAATCCAAGTGTGCCGGGAGTTATTTCAACTCCAGGTTCACCTAAAGGTTTTTAACTGCCAAAAAGGTTTTACAGTAAATTTCCAGTGGGAAGAGAAGGTGCTGAATTTTAAAAGGAGAGGTGACCAGCTTAGGAATAGGAGTAAAATAATAGGAAAATAATGGCAATTAAAGAGCTCCCTTCATATGAGTGGATATGTTCTGTTCTTGATCATTTTGGCTTTGCCTGTTTTTAGTTACTGGTTTCTTTTGTCCGTGGGACTTTTGAAAAAAAAACCCTGAATTTTTGAGCTGGCCAGAGGTCCCTTCATATGCAAGCATCAGATCTATCCTGCTATTCAGAAGTGGAATTTCATCCACCTTTGATATGAAAATATTATGAAAAGCCACGATTTTATAATACGTGGGCAAGGCAAATTATGGCAACTCATCCTTCTGTCACTGCTGAGGAGGATCAGAGTCTCGTGGTCAGGTTTTGTAGCATGAGCCCAAGAAACTCTACCTTGTGTCCCATCCTGGTGCTCAAAAAATGCAAGAAAGAAATGGCCAGACTGGAGAAGGTCAAAAGGAGGACCATGAAGATCATCAAAGGGATGGACAATGGGGGCAGTGAAGACAAAATGAAGAGATTTTTCCCTGGGGAAAAGAAGCCTCAGTGACGACCTCACCAAATTATTCCAGTAGTAAAGGAGTGGTCAGAAAGAGGATGAAGGTTCTCCTTTTCACAAGGATCCACGTGGAGAATGCAAGGGTGACAAGTTGCACCAGGAGAGGGATCAGCTTGATGTAAGAAAGAAATTTTTTTAGAGTGAGAACAGCCATTCGTGGGAACAACCTCCCCAGAGGTGTGGTCCCTATCAGAGGAGGTGACTGGACAGGGTGTTGGATAAACTGGTCTTGGCTCCCTTTCTCATGAAAAGTTGGACCCAATTTGTCATTCAGGGTCATCTCCAGCTTTGGATCCTGATTCTGTGAACTTCATTCCTTTCTGGAAATCATCTCACACTCACCATTGATGGTGGAGAGAGTCCAGGGAGAGACTTTTTTTGCAAAGCTAACTCAAATTATCAGTTCTTGCCCACTCCTGGTTGTCATTTAGCCTTGTCGTTGCAGGGGACTGTCCTTAATGAGAGACAGATGCTGAAAGGGAGGAGCCAAACACCCAATAAAGTGTCTGGATTTAACTTCCAATCTGCATTTTCCTCTGTTCTCACCTGCCTCCACCCCTTCTCCCACCACTCCATTTTAACACCTGGTTTTCAAATGCAAATACTTTTATGACATTTTTTTTTACAGAGGAATTTGGGTGTTTTTCCTCCATGATTCAAAAAATTCCCAGAACTCAGCATTTAAGGTTCTTTCCCTGGGCTCTGAGTTTCAGAAATGCTGGAAGTGAAAGTACAAGGAGGTGACACGGCCATGCAGCAATGAAACAGCCTCGTCCTTTACAATCCAGGTTGTAGTTTTCATTTTTGGGATGTGAGCTGTCCTGCAGTACCAGCACTCCACACTGACAAATCAATAATCAAAACAGTGGTTAGATACAGGAAATAGTCACAAAACCTGCAGCACAGAAAGTTTTTTTTTGTACATTTATAAAAGCAAAATAAGAAAATTAGACAGGAAATACATTATGGACATGGTAGAAAAAATGGCTCAAGGAGCACTGCACACTTTTTTTTGTTTGTCTGTTTGTTTGTTTTAATTGTGTACTGTTTTTAATAACACAGCCTTCCTAGCTCCAAAATAGATTTCACAGTGAAAAAATCAAACGAAGCACTGTTACACTCAGTTGGTATTTACACACACACACACACAGAGAAAAAACAAAACTGCCTGTTGGATTCTTCCCTCCTGGAACAAATGGGAAAACAGCCCCTGTGGGGTGGCCACGCCTGGCCAGCACCTGCAGCTTACATTCAACAGAGAGATTCGTGGAGAGCTCATTTGTGCCACGGCATCAGAGTCTGGATCCCAGAACTGTGTCCACCTCCAGTGGGACCTTTCCAGGGCCACTGGGAAAGTCCCAGTGACTCAGGAAAAGCCAAATCT
Source organism: Cyanoderma ruficeps (assembly GCA_008694505.1). Taxonomy (NCBI): domain Eukaryota; kingdom Metazoa; phylum Chordata; class Aves; order Passeriformes; family Timaliidae; genus Cyanoderma; species Cyanoderma ruficeps. The sequence goes on from VZDJ01000046.1 coordinate 1,637,369, forward strand.
GACAGTGCATCAACGCTTTTATTCAGAGAAATAAAATCAAAATAGAAGGGTTTGGTTTTGTTCTTTCTTTTTTTCCTTTTTTTTCTTATTTTTTTGGTATAACATATTTTATGTTTAATATGATGAAGATCCCATTTTTTTCTGGTAAACTCAGCGCTGGTGGACAGATTCAATTTTTCTAATGAAAAATAAATACAACATCTGCAAAAGCAGAAATTTCCCCTTCCCTGCTCTCCAAACTCCTGCGCATTGGCTCAAGGAATTAAGGAGCAAATCCAAATTTTCGCCATTTTTCCATCCTCGGACTCTCTAGCTGGGCCCACCAAAAATCAATGGTAATAACAGTGTGCTGAGGCCAAATCCCAGTTCCAGGTGAAGTGGGTTTATTCTGACAATTAGAGCAGTTTTCTGATTTTAATTTAGCTGAGGACCTGGTCTCCAGCGTGCAGGGTCGGAGGGTGGTTTTGGTGATGTGGACATTGGCCCACAAGGCACTGGACTGAGATCCACCAACTCAGACTGCAGAGCACTGTAGGATGGCCAGGAAAACAACAAAATACAGAAGTAACCTCAGAAAAATTTCAATGACAGCAAAAAAATAAATAATAATAAAAAAAAAGGATCCAAACACCTTTTTGCTCTGGACTGAAACAAGAAAAAGTCTCCAGCTAGAGGCAATTATTTGATATCTTTTTCTCCACAATTCTAATTGATCAGTGATTGAAAACTGGCTAATAGCCATTCATGCAAAAATAACTTTTGTTTTTTATAAATAATACATTTGCAGTGCTGGCAATATAATGCTTGTGAAAGCCCAGCCTACAGAAAATTGTCCAAGTATTCATTCACCTGATAAATCTGCCTTTCCCCAACTCTGCCTGGGCAGCAAAGCACCTGGTTCCTGGGGAAACTTTCTAAAATAGCTTTAAGAAATGTCTGAAGACAAAGGGCCAATCACTTAAAAACACTTTGACTTTTGTAGGGATCTGGGAAGAGGGAAACAAATCCTGCTCTCAGAGCAGCAAATCAGTGCTGTAGACTTGGGGGGAAAAAAGGTATTTGGATCAAATAAATCCCATTTATGAACGTGGAGTAAAATGGAAGTGGTTTCACCTGTTTTGCTGGTCCTCTGTGCCAGGGCAGATTTCACATGACAGGGCTGTCCCCATCTCTTAAGAGCACGATCCTCTACCAATATGATCTCAAACAACATTTCTGTCTGTTTGGAATTAAATTTACATTCATTTAGATGGCTCCAGCCAAGAGCAGATTATCCCATTAAGGATTATATAAGTGTTAAGTATTATTATAATTAAGACTTCTTTCACAACTTTCTGAGACCTTTCTTTTTTTCTTCTTTTAAAAATAAGTAAACTAGGATTATCTTTAAAAATCTTTGCTTAAAATGACATCAAAACTCTTTTTCCTTTTTTTACTTAAACTAACAAAAACCAGTGAAATTAAAAGCTCACACTCAGCTGACACTGAAGTTCCGAGTACTTCACTTTTTTTTTTCCTGTTTTTAGTTTATCATCATGTCAACTAACACTGAAGAACAAGCCTGAATTTTGAATTTCCTGGTTAACTATTAGTTTCAGTTCAAAACTTCACATTTAAAATGCCGTTTTCGTCTTTGTTTGTAATATATGCATACACATACACGCACATATATATATATTTGAGATATATATATATTTCTCAGTTCATAAATTCATAAATCCAAGGTGAAGGGAGCACAAGGACGGCCCTCAAAGCCTTTTTTTTTTTTTTT
>VZDJ01000046.1:1639146-1675956 GCA_008694505.1 Cyanoderma ruficeps
TTTTTTTTTTTTTTTGCGCTGTATAAAGACTCTCAAGAATTGACATCATCGACAACGGGTTGAAGTAGATTTTGTAGCAGTCGTGGCTTTAACTACAAGGCAAAGGTCGAAAGAACATTCGAGTTCCTCTCCAAGAAAAGCAGAGTAAGACCATTGGTGGTGGAACAAACAGAATATTCCAAGAGAGAAGAGAGAGAACTGCCAGGTGTGGGAAGTCATCCAAAGCCTTTATCCTTTCCTTCTGTGCCATCTCAAGGTTCAGTTTAGTTGGTTTTTTTCTCACCAAATGAGGTTTTTGACCTTCCAGGGTGATCCTGCCAGGCCCTTCTCGTGCCTCTTTGCTCTGGCAGGGAGGAGTCAGCGCACAGAAGTCCAACCAGGTTGCAAAGGCACGGCGCTCTGTGTGACAACACTGCCCCAGGCCACCAACGCCACGTCTGGCCCCTGGAGCGGAGGGTTCAGGGTCATCCAGAGGGAAAGGCCACCCTGGAACTGACTCTGGCTCTCAAGGTGGGAGGGAAAGGACAGTTATTTGTGTTATTCAAAGAGTCCAAATGATCAATCTATCAATCGATGCCAAAAATAGAGCTATATCTCAACTGCACGGCCTTTTAGAAAATTCACAGCTTAGCTAGAACAGAAAGCATTCCTGGGAGTGCCCCTGGGTAGGGAAAAGCACAGCAGATCCCTCTGCTCACGCCTGAAGTTCCTGCACTGATGTGCAGTTTCACATTGGCACAGCTGTTCCTTTAAATCCATCGGGAATGTCTGACTGAATCCAGCCGTGGACTTAAATTTTCTGGAGATCCTCCTGAATCAGCTGGACTGATCAACACAAGCTCCATCCTAAGACACCAAAGAGAAACATTGCGGAAATTCACGTGCCAAAAGACAGGGACAGGCTAAGATGTGTTGGACTAGGGGAAAAAAAAATTAAAAAAATAGGGAAATCCAACCCAAAATGGAAACCAAGTGGAAAAATGACAACGGTCATGTCCATTCACAGACTGGGATCAGTTTGGCAACCGAGGATCACAACTGCACAGCAATCACTTGTTACTTTGGACGGACACGGATCACTTGCAGATGCTCTGAAATGGGAATAGTTGAGTGGGTGGGTTTGGCCTCTTGTTTGTCTTTTAAACATTCTCCACTGATGGCCTTGAGTACAGCTGGGTATTTACAGTGACTGTTAAAAACAGATATTTACACTTTTCCTTTGCTTTTTCAGCTCAAAGGGGGAGAGGAGAGGAGAGGAGAGGAGAGGAGAGGAGAGGANAAGGAAAGGAAAGGAAAGGAAAGGAAAGGAAAGGAAAGGAAAGGAAAGGAAAGGAAAGGAAAGGAAAGGAAAGGAAAGGAAAGGAAAGGAAAGGAAAGGAAAGGAAAGGAAAGGAAAGGAAAGGAAAGGAAAGGAAAGGAAAGGAAAGGAAAGGAAAGGAAAGGAAAGGAAAGGAAAGGAAAGGAAAGGAAAGGAAAGGAAAGGAAAGGAAAGGGGAAGAAAGAGAGACCTGCACCACCACCAAAACTATTATTTCATATTTTTCTTTTCCAAGGGATGGTTTTTGGTTTGCTCGTTGGTTGCTTTGCTCTCCTCAGCTGCTCATGTCGCCAGGTTCTCCGCATTTATGCTGGACATCCGAATCTGAGAGCTGCTCTTGCTCAGAATGGAGAGTTGTGTCCCCCCGTTCACTCCGCTGCTCGCTAGAGAAGGATGGCGATGTTTGAAATCCACAGCAAAATACCGGTTGACTTTCCAGCTCCTCCATTTTCTCTTTATTTCTGATTGCACCTTTAGGGAGAAACTTCAAAAGGTCATTTTTTATGTACTTAGCCGCTCGAGGACATGCTGACAAATTATCAAGATTAGAAAAAAAGCCCCACAATTCCACAGAACTATTTTTTAAAGGTTAATGTTAAATTCCTCATTTCAGCAAAATCTGAAGTTACTTCTCCATGGCTGGAAGAGGTCTGGGCTTGTACTGGGGAACCACAGCCCAGCCCAGGTTCTGTGTCTGACTTCAGAAAATTTAGGATCAGCCCAGAGGTGCATGGAAAACCTGATCAACACCACCTGGAGGAAAAAAATAACCTGTTTTCATCAATGGCCAGTACCAAAGATAGAATAAGGAGCCAAAGAAACCAGCAGTCAAAAAGTAGTGGATAATATTGAAACACCTGTCCACAGAGGCAGCTTCTCTCACCTGCCATTAATGTTTGCAGAAACTTTTCCTCCTGCTTTCAGATCCTCTCTAAGCAGACCAGCTCTGGGTTTAATTAAATCTGTGCCACTCTCCGTTTCTTGAGAGGTTTTTTTTTATGGGCACCCCCAGTAAATCAGCAAGAGTAAAACAATCCAAAGTCAGAGGTTCAATTAGGTAGTAAGTGAATAATTCCACAGCTTTTCTACTTTTCACTCATTCCAGATTCCTGGCAACACTGCTGGGGTGTGCTCAAGTGTACAATTATATAAAGTAGTAAAGATTTAATATAAGAGAGATCGTAGTAGCTCAGACCAGCATTTACTCGATTCCTCGTTCTTGTTATCGTATTTCTTAATGAAAAGGTGTAAGAACAAGGAAATAGGTAGAGATGGTTGCCCAATATATTTTTTCCAATCTCCAATGAGCTTCTGTGTCAAAGATGTTTGTCTTGTCTGTTAACAGTCATTGTCAGATTTTCCTGGATTAATATTGCCAAAATGGATCAGTGCAAGTCAAAATGCTGAACAAGGGCTTCAACTGTGTGGACAAAACCTACAGGGAGGAAAAATCCAACTGGAAAACTTACATTCTCCTTCTAGGGCCTCCAAATTCCTGTTTTGGTTAAAGCATAAATCTTTACAGATTAGATAGAGGATGGACTTATATTATCTCTGTAAAAAGGGAGTAGCATTTACATCTGGAAGAGTGAGATATTCCAAACATTTTTTGTGCTGTAGGAAATTTAGTGGAGGCACAAGACATTATATAATTACCATTTTCTGATATCTTGAGAGGGAAAATGGCTTTAATTAACCTGGTTGTGTTGGTTTGGCTAAGAATCACCCCCACACTCCTTCCAAGGGACTTCAGGAGATCTTGACCATGCCCATGACCAAAGATAACCCACAAGTTTGTTTGATGAGCTTGGAGATCGTTGTGGTATATCTGAGAAGGAATCATTTGGATTAAGGAGTTTGGGACCTTTTTGTACCAGAGATCAGCAATGCCAGGCTATACCTGCACTCAGCCCCCTTGAAAAGAAAGAAAGAAGGTGATTTTAGGGAAAGACTCCAAGTGTTGGGCTGGACAAGAGATGTGCAGCAGTGGAGGAGAGAATGGATGAACTCAGGATGTCTCATGTTCCCCTTAAAGCAACACTGAGCAGGGAACCCTTTTCCATCAATCCAGAAAACAATTACCTGAGATATTCAGTCGGGTAAACAGGCAGGGAAACACAGATTGGAACAGGAGAACCAGAAAAAAACCACGGCAGCAGCAGAGGTTGCCATGTGCTGAGAGGAGTGTGAGGCTTGCAAGGCACCCAGGTGGTGTCTGGGGGATGGCTCTGGGCAGGTGACACCCTTGGGCTGTGTGTGATGAAGGTGTCAGGGCTCAGGAGAGAAGCTGGCTCTAGTTGGGTGGTGCCAGAAAAAGAGGCCAAGGACCCATGAAAACTTGGGCTACAGTAAAGGGTTTGCCACTGTTTCCCTCAGCCTCTTCCTGGGAAATCTGGCAAGATTGCCAGATTGGATGATCTGCAAGAGGGGAAGGAGACCACACTGAGAGGTCAACAATGGGTTTTATTTATCCTGGCACCTCATCACTAATGGTGTCCTCCAGGTATTGATATTGGACCCCACACTGTTCCACAGAGAGCATGGAATGGTTTGGGTTGGAAGAGACCTTAAACGTCATCTCCTTCCACCCCCTGCCACGTGCAGGGACACCTTCTGTGATTGCGAGGCTGAGATTGTTCCACTTCAGGAACAGAAAGATGAGCAGGTACACACAGCAGCAGATCAAAGGAACACCCCCTTTTATTCAAAATCTGACTCCATTTTATATACATCTGTACAAAGGTCAGAGATTGGCTACACAGGTCACCACCTCTCCAACCTGGATGGTGGACATGACCATCAATCATTTCTTCTCTCAGAGGAGAACTATGTAAACATTCTAAAAATACACATTGTTTACATGAAGCTGCATGGGAACCTTCTGCACAAAGACAGAAAGCAGAAAATTCAGGGCAACAACCTTCCACTGTCCCAGGCTGCTACAAGCCCTGTCCAATCTGGCCTTGGACACTGCCAGGGATCCAGGGGCAGCCACAGCTTCTCTGGGCACCCTGTGCCAGGCCCTCACCACCTTCATCACAACCTCAATGATGGGACAGAAAGCACCATCACCAATTTGGCTGATGTCTCCAAACTGGGTGGTGACAGGGATATGTCATCTCTTGGAGAGAGCTGAACAGGCTGGGAGAGCGGGCTGGCAAGAACAGGGCAAAGCTCAACAAATCCAGAGCAAGATTCTGCACCTGGGATGACATTTCAGAAGAGACCTGTCCATGTCTTACCCCTGTCAGGAATCCTTCATCTGAGCCATCATCTCTGGTAAGGCCAATGTTTTGGTTTGATAAAAACATCACAAATCCTTTTCTAGTGTTTTTGTTTGTTTGTTTGTTTTTGATTTTGTTTTTTTCTGAGAATTGTGAGATTCAGACTTAAGTATCAGGGATTATGGTAGATGAGGAGTTAGAATGGACAGCTGGAACAGCAGTTACTCCCACAAGAAAATGAGATGTGGGTGACAGGTGAGGGACATTTAATATTAAAAGTCTTACCTCCCCATTCAAGAAGCAGTAGAGAACAGCAACAACAAAACCCTAGGGAAACGGGAGNAAAAAAAAAAAAAGTACTTAAAATCCTGAAGGAAGGACAGAAAATAGCTGGAGTTTAAAAAAACACCAAGCAAACCAACAAACCGAAAATCCTGGTTTACAAAACATACACATTAATGAGCAGGGACACACTCTGGGAGCTGTGCATGCAAAGTAGCTACAAAAAAATAGAGATTTGGTTCTCAGGAAAGCTGAATTCAGTGTGTAATCACCTGGAAGGATCCCAGTCCCAATTCAAACACCAGCCTCTCCCGCTTACTGACATTCTCAGGAGAAAACGCAAACACCGTGTAGTGAATTCCAAACAGAGGGATCAGCAGCAGGGTGGAACGAGCCAGTCTCCTGTCACAACAGAGGGAAAAAAACTTTAATGCAGCCTTGCAATTAGCAACCTGCACTTTAATTAAAAGAAGAAAGCACAGAGAATATTTTGCTGACGGACTTTTGGGAATACGTACAGCGCGTAATTATACAAACAAATATGCAGCGTTCCTGTTTGCTCCCAGAGACTGTTTGCACACACACTGCAGTTTGCTCCCCCTTCTTCACACTGCTACAGTAATGGCACATTAATTATGCTTAATGCTCCCTGCTGCTATTTTAATTTGCATTATTATAAGTAGGGATTTTCTCCTACCATGCCAAAAAATGAGGGGAATCTTGCTAAGGGATTCAGACTGCTACCGTGGTACAATTGTAAACCTCTCACCCAATTGTTTAATCCCAGTGGAGTGTTTGAAATCACTTGGGGTTTTTTTTTGTTGATTTGTGTATGTGTGTGTGAATAGGTTTCTGCACAGCAAAAAAAAAAAAAAACAAACTCCAAAACAACCACACAAATAAAGCTAAAAAACCAACAGCCATACAAATAAAAGTTAACCCCTTCTGCAAGTTATTGTACTCCCAACTATTCCTGAAGGCTTGATTTTGGTCTCAATTTATACTGTTGGAAACCTAAGTGCAATTCCACTGTTTAACTACTCCACTGCTTCAGAATAAAGAGGTTTCAGAGGGAAATCAACCTCAGTACATAAAAAACAAAAGGGCCGGAAGTTAATATTTTACATGTGAGGATTTAACTGCTGAAATTCCACCAAAGCAGGGGCCAGCCAAGACTTGTGCATGTTTTCATAGAGTGTCACTGTCTGATTGAGCAGCAAAAAAACCAAAAGAGCAAAGAGAAAGCAAATGTTGATCTGAAATAAGGCAAGTGCTTTATTAAAAACCAAGTGACCTAAAAAACCTCCAGGACATTTTCAGAGGGGAAGAATATCATTGATTATGTTCAGTTAAGTGAAGAAGGAAGATGGAGGACAAAGGAAGGTAAAAAGCTGTAAAGATTTTTCGAAGAACTGCATATTTTTTAAAACTCAAATGTCCTCTCTGCTTTTATCCATTTTTATCCATCTGTACATTGCAGACAGATTTGAATTTGCTAATACATGCTCAGTGATAACCCAAAATGATGTGTTTGTTTTAGCAGCACTGAAGATTAAATTAACCCACTTTCAAGGATTTTGTGAGCACAATTATCTCCAGTAGTGGTCTGGGAATGGGACATGATTGCAGTGCTGGTATCTGTCAGATTTTGGGCCCCAAATTGGGGACAAATTTGGGATAAAATCATCCCAGCTCTTGCCTGGAGACCACACTAAACACGCTGAGCCATAAATCTGGTGGACGCCAAACCTCAGGTCTTGGTGGAAGACCCCACAAACCAGAGAACAATGTTCTTGTGGGTTATAAAATGAGATATTGGCCAAAACCTTTTGAAAAGAGAAGAACAACCTCGGAGCAGGGTGGTGAAGAGCATTCAGAGTGTACAGCTTGGATGATCTCTAAAAAAAGTAATCTATACAGGAGTGAGCCCCTGTAAAAGAGCTTTTGGAGCCCTTTCTAGACCTTTTTCTCTATGGACATGCAATCAGGTTAATAAAAAGGAACAGAAACATTGAGGAAGAGATTACAGAATAATGTTATCTCTGTAAAAAAGTGATGTAAAGAATATAAGTGTCTTAAACTAGTCATGGAATTAAAAAAAAATCAAATTAAAGGTAATAAAGGGGACAAAAAAAAGTATCATCTCTCCATGTCTTCTGTCATTTATATTCAGACTTAATGACAACAACAACAAAAGGATAAATGTTGTTTTGATCTAAAAGTCAGAATAGAATTTTCTGTTAATATGTTCTGTCTCACTGCACTCTTGGGAGATTAATTTAGGGGAAGATGCAAAGCAAGTCTTTTTTTATTGTCAGTTTTCTGGCATTAATCACGCCTGATTAATCACACAATTAGTTTGTAGGATCTGGAAATACAATGCCATCATCAACTTAGTTGAGGTGTTGTCTTCAATATTGTCATAAAAGTGAGGAAGAAAATGCATTAAATAACGTATTTTGAAGCTTATAGGTTATTAAGATCAATAAAGAGGAAAAGATGATTTTAATTATATGAAAAAACTTGAGAGATATTAATGCCTGTATGGATGATGATAAATTGCTTTTTTTCAAGAATATTCAGAAGAGAGAAGACTTAAAGCAGGTACTGTGAGATGTGTAAGTTTATTTGGAATGAAAATCCTAAGGAATACAGTGGAATTCTCAGGTAACAGCCAAAGATATTAATCCTCTTTTCTTCCCCCACTCTTTCAGACAGGAAAGAAAGTTGGGAGGGGCTTGGATCTAGAAGTTCTGAGGACAATAATTGTTCAAGTGGCTGTTTGGAAGATAACGTTTTCCAAAAGGTCTAGCAAAAACCTTGTTCACATTCTAACAGGGAGAGGAAAGTCGTAACGTTACTTAAAAAAAAAAAAGCCATTTGAATGTCAATTTTTGTTGAGGCTGACATTCTGTTTTCCAGCTGTTATTTTCCTTAAAATCCCTTCAAACGTAAGACTTTCTCCAGGGGCATGGCTATGAACATGGACTTGCCATGAAGTGTTAGTACAAACAAATAATGGTGCCCTCTGTTCTCCCTCACTCCTCTACTGAATAATGGAATTAGAAGTCTTTGGTGAAAGAAACACTAATTAGGAAAGTTGTCTTATTTGACCAGTATTTGAAGGAATCATCTTTTGTTTTTCCATTGCACATCCACATTTATTAAGGAGACTGCTAAAGTCTCAACCGCTCAACCTTTTTGGGGAAAAAAAATAAAAAAAAGAAGCAAAAGTCTCTAAACCATGGAGTTTGAAGGAAGATTATATTGTTGTTTTGCCATTTAGTCCTGCCTTTCCAAAGTAAGAGAATTGCCCAGTTTAAAAGCTGTCCTAAGTGAAAGACTTTGATCAAATATGAACTTTTGCAATGAAGACATCGAGGTTTGTAGTCTTGAAAAGCAAAGTTCACCTCACCGAAGTTTGGACATACATAGCGTAGATATTGATAATGAAATTATTTTTAAAAAGTCTCTAAAGTCAATGCAGAGAGAAAAGTACACTTTTAAAACATAATTCTTGTGGGCTACGGATGTCTTCTTAACAAGAGGTGACTCCTGTTGTAAACCCCGTGGGTACTGAGTACAGCTATTAATGTATGTATTGATTAACTTAATGCTGTGACATATCTGCAGTGATGGCATCTATTTTTAGTTGAATTAAACGCACACTTAAATTCCCTTTATTGTCCATGAAGGGCAAGAATCACTGACACACAAGGACAAGTCCTCTGCCCCTAAGGAAATTCTTATCACATCCTAAATCTATCCATTGACCTCAAAGGGAACCCTGGACTGAGATTGTCACACAAATTTCTGCCCCGTAGATTTGAGAGGATTAGATTAGAAGAACCCAATTTCTCTGGCCAAAGGTGCATATCCATCATCCCTGTGATAAATCTGTGCAAAAAAAGAAATCGTGACAGTATTTCAAATTGAAGGATAAAGAGCAAACCATGAAGGCACAGGATGTCATTAGTAATGAATTGCTCAGCACAGCTCATGTTTAATAAACTGAAGGGTGTCTTTTATCACATAATGCTGAACATATTAATGTGACTTTCGGGAACCTCAGTAATCTCCCTGACTGATAATTTTTCTTTCCCAAAAATGTAATTAGGTCTGTAGCATCACTTTCAAAACTCCTGAGGTAACACCTGAACATGATTCCGGATTTTTAATTTTCCCATGCACAAACCACATCTTCAGACGGAGGACTTGAAAAACAGGGAAGCTTAACCAAGATTTTATACTTCAACAGACACAAAAAACATGGGTTTAAATACCTCCTGTTTAGGCTGAACTCTTCTTGCCCTTGACTAGGTAGAGGATTTCATCTTAGAGGATTATCAGTCTCCCCTCTTTCAGAAATATTTCAGAAAAATGTAAAATTTGGTTCTCTGCAAAGCCCAGCATGACGTCTGTGCTGCATCAGGATGTCCCTTAGGCAGTGAACTTTATATTTCAAACTATCTCCTCCTAAACCTAACTCCTAGTTTTACCTAACTGTTCTTAGTATTCAGCTGCTCTCTGTGTAGAAGATGAAGCTGCTCCTTTTTGTCTTCTCTATTTCTGTCTGCTTTTCCATGGTTCCAGTCTGTTGACTGAATATTTTTCAGCACCTTCATTTTTCTATTTCTTAAATACCTCAAAGATATATGAAATAACACAGGAAATTCACTTTATTTTTTTTTCTTACCTAAAAGCCTAACCATATATGCAGTTAAGCTACAAACCAATCTTTCTTCCCTAATGGTGTTGAAGATAACTATTAAATATTCTTCAGCAAAATCCTGGAGTTTTGGGTATGTGTGTCAGGACACCTCAGAGAATGTTGATTCACACTTATAAAACTGCTGTGAAATTCAGGAGATACATCATCAGAAAACATATAATAGATGCCTGAAATTGCACCTCATCTAAACAAAATGAGTGGATGGCCTTGGAGCTCTTTTCCAACCTTAATGATTCCATGAATCTGTGAAAACCTTGGGCTTCTTGTGTAGGGAGCAAGGAGTCAGGTGAACTGTGGGATAATGATTAATTCACACAACTCTTGGCTGAATGGCTTTTATTCACTCTTCCGGATGCCTCACTCTATATTTGGTGATATTTGACCATGTTGGACTGAACTTGTTGATCTTGGAGGTCTTTTCCTCAGTGATTCTCTTATTCTATAACTTCTGATGGACACAATTCATTTTGATGTTAGGTCAGCTTCAGCCTTTCCTCACCCCTGGTTGTTTATTAAGTTAACTTCACTCAGTTCAATGGACAAAAGATGTTTTATACCCACTGAGGGTCTGATTGACACAATCTCACCCAGTTATTCTAGGAAACTTTCAGGTGAACCATTTTCTCTCAGTATGAAGGCGCTCACCTCTTTGCTGTACAATAAAGAACAGCTATTAATTCTGTACAGACACTACCCAAAGTCATAAACAGCATCAGTCGTAATCCAAAAAAAAAAAANAAAAAAAATTAAAACCACCTTAAAATCCTCAATCGTGGCGCATCAGCAAAAAGCACAGTACAAGAACAAAAAAAAAAATTCTACATGCAACAAGAACTAAATGAATGCTTTGCACTCTGGCTACTTCCCCTCTGCTCTCATCCGTTCATTAAATTGCAACATGCGTCATACACACACAGTAATGTCACAGGAGTGCGTACACTTACAGGGTAATGGTTGATAGTTCTGACATCTTGCAAGAGTGCTGGTTAGCCCTCTTAGGCTTACAGTAGCATTTCTGAACGCAGCTGCTAAATATGACAAGATTAGCATTTTTTTCAGCATATCGTGAAACAGGCCAAGGTAGGTCACTTTCAACACAATTTCATGAGACACGTCACAAGGATGGAAAGCGGACACGACAGAATGGAGTCACGGCACGAACCAGCTGCTCGACTGAAGCAGAAATTAAAAAAATCGAACAAAAAAATTGAAGTGCACTGGCTGCTGCTGGCCGTTGTGATGTGCTGACTCACGGACAGACCAAAACTCAAACACCCTGAAGGCAGGCGGGCAGTGCTGACGCATCCGAAATACCACGGGGTCTGGTTTTGTACAGAGGGTCACAGAACAATATACCAAATGGAAGCTGACTGCATGCTCATGGAGAACAATCAGAGAGGAACATAAACTCGTAGGATGGGGGATCAATCTAAGGTGAATTGCATCAGGTGTTGCTCATTTTCACTGTAGTGTGGATCCCTTCTTTTTAACAGAGTTCTAGGCAGGACACCGAAGCGCTTTTCCCATCTTCCTTGGTGATGGGGAGGGAGGTCGGTGTGGAATCTGCATGTCTGGCTGGTAATTTTGGAGGTACCATTTATTTTTTGTCACACTCACTAAGACAGTGTGGTCGTCAAAGCAGCAGGCTCATACACTGTGGAGCAGGACCTTGGTCCCTGCACGTTGAATTCCACGAATGGCTGCTGCAGAGGACAAAATAGTTCCTTTCCAAGCAGCCAGGAGAGGACAATTTAAATCAATCACAAGAAAGGTAATCTGAAGCATGGAAGGGCATTTGGAGGGATCCTATAAGAGATTTTAGAGCTGGGCTGAAAAATGAAAACAGTGTTTTCTTGTCAACTTTCAAAGGGAGAATTTTTGTTTTGTTCTCAACACATGGTTGTTTTGGTGGGATTCACCTCAGGAGAGGTTGGATGTTTACAGTACAGGTGTCTAAGTAAAATGGACATCCTTAGGACCCTGACAATCACCAGAATAAACAGTTGACAGAGAAATACATTTATTGGCCAGGTACACCTGACCTGGTTTAGATGTCCACTCTAGGACAGATGAACACCAAACACCTCTGAGTGCCCTGACTAAATCTCCATTAATATAAAAAAATAACACTTTGATTTTTAAAGCAATTGCCTTCAAGGCAAGCATTTAAATTTCAAACAAGCCCAAATCCATTTCTGTTACACAGTCTAAGATCTGTGTTCACAACTCATGGAATTTATAATCCAAACAGTAAACCAGGATGAATTGAAAACATACTAAATTTCTCCCTACTTTTAACTCCTTTAAGTCAATCTCCATTACTGGAATTATGTTTTGCTTCCTTTTGGATAATTAAAGCCTGATAACTGTGTTGCTATTTAGTATTACAGTATAAGAGCAGGACAGAACACAGTCTTGTGGTATGCGCACACACCAGCAAATAGAAATAGCGACTGTGTTTCAACTCATAGAATGGATTTCATTTCTTGGGTGTTGCTGAGGAAGTAAACATGAAAATGACTGCTCCTTTTGCACTATAATCTCTGTGCTAGATTTTTGCACCATTTGCTTTTCACAGAGCTGAGTTGGGTATTAATTGTCCGCTCAGACTGATCAAAAATGAGCAAGGAGGTTTTAGGGACAGTTCCATTTTATTGTGACCGAGGCTTTCAGAAGTGACCATGGGTTTTGAGCGCCACTCGTTTTCTGGATCACTTGATCTGAACCACATTTCTCGGACCGATTTTTGCCACAAGAGGGCTGCTCAGCCTGTGTTGAAAAGAAGCATTTACAAGGCACATTAAGGTACAGAACCTGAAAAGGAAACATCTAAAAATCAATAATCACTTTGAAAAGTCTTAGCCATGGGTTATTGTTGAGGCTTGTGGTCTTCAATTATATATTTAATGTTGCCATGGCAATCTAGAAATAAATTCCCATCCATGTTTCCTTTACTGCTTATGCCCCGTTTTATTTGACAGGGATTGATTTTTTTATAGGTTTTCCTGGTGAATAGACCTAATGTGACAGCACTTGGTATTTACCAGAATTATTGAAAAACACAACAGTTGATTTTGAAAATATTATCTATGGTTTAACTGCTGCTCCCTGCCCAGTGAGGGGACATTGGCACATGGGTTTGTGATGGAAAACAATGCTAGCACTTCTTAGGAAAACCTTAATATTTTTGTGCTGTTAGCGCTTATTTTCTGCCATTTCTAATTTTGGTAGAATCTACTCTCTGTTCTTAGATGGTGTAAAGTGTCACGGATCTTTAAAGTACAGAATTTATAGACGATTTCTTTCCTTTCTCCCTCCCCTTTTATTTTGCAAACTTTATTTATTACCAAAGTAGACACATTGGTGGAAGGAAAGGGAGAAAGAGAGAAGAGACAGAGAAGTCAGGAACCAGAGAAAAAAAAATACGAAGGAGGAAAAGAATAGACAAATAGAAGAAAATTAACAGAAATGAGATCATGGCTATGACGACACTGCACGAATCAGGGCAGGATCCTCAGACCTCTGTAGGCACACAGAGAACGGAACCGATCACATCTAAATCTACGCGCCAAAGACAGATTCCAAACTGAACTGTCACCTTGGACTCAGTCAGGGACAGAGCAGGGACCCCCAGGCTGGGCTGGCCTGTGTGACAGAGACACCTAAGGCACAGGAGATGATGCTCTGTGTGACGGAGGTGCCCTGGTCCCCCCGAGTGACCATAGACGACGACCGGACTGCTCAGATCAGAGCACGAGACTTTAGACAGCTAAAGGCAAACAAGCTGAGTCTCACCGCAAGTGTCCTGGGCAGGGACTGCAGCTGCATCTGGGAGGAAGAGGGAGGGTGCTAGGGTGGAAGGGGAAAGAGAAAGTTAAACACTCCCGGGGTGAAACGAGCGATGGATGATGTGGCTGAAGGGCCACCGCGCCAGACCGAACACCTGGACGTCTCAATGCGAATGGGAGAGAACACAAATCTGAGGCAAAAGGAATTGCAATTCGATTCTGGGTGTCTCAGAGGTGCTTAAGAGGAGTGAAACGAGCATGCTGGTCCAGGGGAAGGACGTTATGCTGCATTATCCAAGTGCATCCCTCATGAAAATGCTCAGGGATCTGAATTTAGGTCGCTACCAGTGCACAGGGAATGATGAGGTTTGTGCCTTGTCCCTGGATGTGCTGAAGGGGAATCCCTTGGGAAATGCAGTAAAGGCAGAACTTGACTCATGTAAATTAAAACTGTGCCTCATGAAGGATCATTGTGCACCCTGCTCGAGGAATTCTGTGTAACCTCACCACGAGTGGGGTTGGCAGCTCTGTAGTAGCAGGAGAAGGAATGCAGAAACAAATCAATGAAATAAAGCATTGAAAATACAGTAGAAAGTTAACCAAAGTGGAAGTAGAGAGACTGTATGGGAGAGAGAGGAGAAAATTGAAAAGTGGGTCCATATAATATATTACTGATATCACATCCCCCCATTCCCCTCACATGATACTTCTCTATCATCTTTTCCTTGCTGCTCAGTAGCTGAGGATTCCCTGAAGCTGCACCTTGTTTCCCTTCAAATCACCAACCACCTTTACAAACCCCGTGCCCTTACAGATCACATGGGAAAATTTGGCAAACAGGACTTGTTCTGTGGGCGACAAACAGATCCTACAATTCCATCCCACTGAGGTGGCTGCAGCTCTGACCCGCTGTGTGCAGACAGAGTCCTTCACCCCCTCATCCAGACACAGAGCAAGCACGGGGGCTTCTCAGCAAAGCTCCTTTTTAGTTGTATCTCCTCTAATTTTTGAGGTTAACAAAATAGCTGAGTGCCTTTTTCCTTGTCACCCCGTGCCAGTTTGGCAGGCACTGGTGAGAAACAGGCCATAAAGTGAGATTTACCTGACCTGTTTTACACTTGGTGTTTAAAGTGAAATAAGCTGTACTAAAGGGTTTTATTCTCTGGACTGGGTAGGTCTCTACTCATGCTGTCTTGATAAAAGTACAAAAAATATTGTGTATTGCGCTCTTCATGGAAAACAAGCAAACAAACAAAAAAAAGGAAACTGTATCTCTAGCCTTTAATGGAAAACAAATCCCTAATTCTTAGTCTTGTTACCTAGAGTTCTACTTTTCCTTGCTAATGCCACCAAAATAAGAAGCTGAAGCTGAATGAGTGCTTGCAGACTAATGTTGTGGTTAAAAATAAATGTTGAACAAACATAAATTCGGACTGGAACTTTTTGTCCAGTAAACCTGACGCTTGAGCAGATCTGAGGCTTGAAGGTGGAACAGAATGGTCAAAGATAGCCAAAAATCCTATCTACAGTGCTTATTCCTGGCTTTTTCCAGCTTTTACAGAGTGGACATAAAAAGGAGAACACCACTGCTATACTTGGAGTTAAATAATGAAGAGATTAAGCCTAGTATTTGCCTATGCTCTAGAGAATAAAGCTGGTACCAGAGGGCAAAATTCTTCCAACAAAAACAGCCTTTAAATGAACTGCAGCTTCAAGGTTTTGTGTCCTGATCCTTCCCCTGTATTAATTCTGGAGCTCCTGTTTTACTAAGCTGGGTTATTCTCCCAGGGCACAGATGTAGTGATGCACCCCACACACCCCCAGCAGGTGTTTCCAAATAGGGAAAGAGTTTCAGTTTACCTTTAGACATTTTAGGAAATTAAACTAGAAAGTTTGGTATTTTTCTCATTGTAGTTGGCTCAGCACCAGCACAAGGGCAGGGGTTGGGCTCTGAGAGTGTGACTCAAAGCCTCTTGGTGATCTTAATGGCAGCAGGCCAGATTGTCCCTCCTAGAACATTCAGTATTTAGGGAGGGGCCCAAAGGAAGTGGGAGGCTTTTTGGAGTGTTTTTAGCAGGGTGTCAGAGATTTCTCGGACACCTGTGCTCGGCTTATCATTTGTTTTTTGTAACATTTGTTATTTTGATATTTTTCCTTATTAAACCTTTTGCTTTACAAAACACCTCTGAAGAGCAGTCTTGCTGAAATTAATTTTAGCCACTTCTCTGCAAAAACTGGACCCTCAGAGATTGATACATTAGCACGTAATTAATAAGACTCTGGCCACATGCTAACCCGTATCACACAGATCCAAGCTGTGCACTGTGGAATAATTCTGATGTAGGTGCAGTAACATAGCTGAGGTGCAGCAGACAACGGAATGTTCAGCAAGAAAAATGTACCAGGCCAAATGAGATTCTTATATAAATTAAGATTTTGAATGCTTTACTGTTTCAAATGAAGAATGTGCATGTCCAAATCCAGGCATAAATATCTGACAATGAGATTTAGCTCATTGTCCTCGAAAGAAAGCAAATGAGCAAAGCCCACAGAGTGTTTATTGTCCCAGTCTGACACAAGAAGTGGATTTTCAAGCATTACAGGCAGGTTTTGGTTCCTGTCAGCTGGCAGAGTTCAGCATCAGTATAACTACACTGGGTTTATATAATTTGCAGCTCTGAAGCTGCAGTCACACTGTTTTGACTCACCTGCCTTACATGTTACACAATATCCCTGCAGATCCACAGCACAACCCATCTCTACAACTCTCCTTAAGGAAAAAAGAGAGCACTGCCTCTGCTAAATAAGCCTGGGCTTGCAGGCATTAAACCAGCTGAACAACTCCAGTGTTTCCGCTGGAAATGTAAAGAGGAATTGCAGTTTGGAAATCCCTCAGTAATGATACAGGTGGGACTAAGATTGTGATGTGAACCCTAAACATGGCTTTGGATTGCTCCTGTCTTGAGGTAGTTTGGATTTGTTTAAACAACCTCCATGGAGACTTAATTCTGTGCTCAGCCACTGTAGCCTGGTGTCCTTTGAGGATGTTCTTTTACTCTCCAAGACAGGAAGAGTTTGTTCTTAGAGAACTGATTACCTGCTTTGCACCACACAGTTCTTTTGACACACGGTGTCAGTCACAAGATCCTCACAAGAAATTCACCTTTCCAGACCAAAAAAAAACTTCTGCACTGGGACAGCACCATCTTCCTTGTCCCCTCCCTACCTCTGGCTGCGTACTTGCTTGGAGCTCATCCTGAAAATTCTCCAGATGTAAAACTAACCTCACTGGATGTGAAACAATGCCAGGTGCTGAAGTGAGACACAATAAATCAATGGCAAGGACAAACAGAGACTCTGAGGGGAAAGTAAATTCTTATTGTCCTCATTTGATAGAGGCAAAAGTGTGAATGCTGAGAAAAACTAAGAGGAAGACCATGGTTGTTGGTGGGCATCAAGCCTTGGTATAAATTGAAAGCACATTCAGGATCAGAGATGTCAGAATTATTCCCCATTTCCTGCAGTTTCACATCAACTGCATGACCAGTTGCTTCAGCTCCACCTTCTTCTCTGCATTAAGTAACTGACTCAAAGAATCAGAGGTGCAAACTGATTTGGGGACAAGGAAAATTCTTTCCAGTGCACTCAAATCAGCAAACTTAGACATGAGCAACGCATGAGGAAAAGGACAAACAGCCAGAATGGTCTGATTTGGATATTCCCAAGTCAGTGCTCAAGTTTC
This sequence comes from Cyanoderma ruficeps, assembly GCA_008694505.1. NCBI lineage: Eukaryota > Metazoa > Chordata > Aves > Passeriformes > Timaliidae > Cyanoderma > Cyanoderma ruficeps. Next base: position 1,656,233 of record VZDJ01000046.1, read on the forward strand.
AATTCGAAACTTCTGAATTTTTTTCTTTTTCTCCAAACCCATTGTCTTTCCCAGGATCTAAGCAAGCTGCTCTGATAAAAGACACTGCACCCAAATCTGTGGCTAATTCAAAGAGACCTTGGCCAAAGTGGCCTTGGGCACTGGACGTTCCCTGTCCTGCTGATCTCCATGACAACTGAGGAATATCAATGCGCACCAAAATTAGGTTATCCACTCTGACCAAGTGCAGTGACTTCAGAAGCACATTTGAGATCTGTTCCTCATTTTCTTTCCAGAGGCTGCCTTATTTTTGCTAATCAGGAAGCTCCAGTGTGTGTGGCAAAATTCACAAGGTTACGGGAAATTTAGTGAAGTGCAGCCACTCCCTCTTTACAATACGAAGTTCTGTGTTGTGCACATTGATAAAGTATTTGTGGCCTTTTAAGCAGCAAGGCTGGAACAATTTTAGATATCTAAAGTGTTTCAGACAGCACGTGCATGGGCAAAATGCTGTATTTACACAGGAACCCTGCAGACACAAGCACTTATGTATAAATCCCTCTGTTCTGAGCTCTGATCCATACCAGGTATGGCAATCGAGCCATGATGGCTTTTGGTACTGCCTTTGAAAGGTGTTTAGATGTGAAATTTTCAGATGCATGCCTCTAACATTTCAATGGGAACTCATAAAACACCGTTTAGCCTTTTTTTTTGGTACCTAGAACTCTGTGAGAACAGGGCTGTTAGGGCTAATCCAACCCTAGATAGAACTGCTTAGAGTGCAGCAAGCTTTACTCTGTTTTCTTAAAAATACATATAAAAATCATTTCTATAAAGGGAATTGTAGTGTTGGATAAAACCTGGCATTATTCTCTCCCTCACTAACCTGCACACCACCTTGGTCTTTCCAGAGAAGGAGCATCTTTTAGTGTCTTCTCTTCTAATGGAAAATGGGTGGGTTTTTTTCATTTCATGGCTTGCTCTTGTCAAAATTGGGGGGTAAAAAGTCTGTGCTTTGCTCTTTTAGGATGCAACTTGTGGACAAAGGGTTTTGTTCTCTAAGGCTGCCACAGATGGTGGAGCCAAGGAGAAATTTCAAGTCATCATTAGAGAATTCTTACACATGAAACCTAGGCGGATTTCAAAATCTGATGAGTTCATCAACAACAAAAATCACCATTGTATCCTTTTCTCTGTCTGTACATCCATTTAGACCATAAAATTTCTCATAAAAATGCTTTACAGCCACAGAAATTGTGTTTAAAGACAGAGTCAACCTATTTTTCAATACTACTGCAAAAGGAAGAAGGACAGAAGTCAGCCTCCACCACACAGACACCACCTGTGCAGGCCAAGGCCTTGAACCCTAAAATTCCCCTTCTAAAGATTTCCAAATAATAGAAGCAGAACCCTTTTTAGTGTTGCATTCATCACAGGTGATGCTGTAACAACAAGAAGTAAGATTTGTGATCCACGATTTCAAAATCAGATCCTGCCAAAGCTCTGCTCAGGTACTTGTATATCATTGGAAATGGAATGAAATTTCCTTTATAAATATTAATTTGCTCTTCTGGAATATTCCTCTGGCAGGTGGCCCGTGGAATAACAAAACCCTTTACAAGGCAGAAATAGTTTTAGGTTTAATCTCATCGTTTATGTAAGAATGTAAAGGATGCACTGGATGACAGGACAGCGTTTAGGTTGGGAAAGGAGATTTAACAACCAAAAATTCATCTTCCTGTCCCTGCCACAGGCACCTGAGGGGTTTAGGTGCATTTGACCCTCAGTTGTTCAGTAGTAGTAACAGCTCCCAGGAACATTATAAACACACTAAATATTCTGTGTTCTTTGATTTTACAGCAATTGAAACCACAGATAGGTAATCAAAGCAGAATAGGGCTTTTGATTATTTTATCTGAAAGCAAATAAATCCCTGTTAATTACACTCCTGCTAATTACGGTCCATAGCCTGCATGATCTCACATTCCTAATGAGTACACTCAGGTTTTTTCCAATCCCTACCTGAAAAGATTGGCACAAATGAACAGCCCCATCCTTTCCACCCAAAAAAAAATCCAAAGTAAAAAAAAAACAACAACAACAACAAAAAATCCAACTAACACCCAAAATAATAATTTGCCTTGGGCAATGCACATGAAAAGTATAGTAGTGAATGAGTGTGATCGCTGAGGCTGGGAGTGTCCCGACTTCAGGGACAGAAAGATGAGGCCACCAGCAGCAGTTCAAGGGGACAAACTCCTTAATTCAAAAATCTGACTCCATTTATATACATTTGTACAAAGGTCAAGAGACTGGCTACACAGGTCGCCACCTCTCTAACCTGGATGGTGGACATGACCATCAATCATTTCTTCTCTCAGAGGAGAACTATGTAAATATCTATTTTTACACACTTGTTTACATTCCACTCTGTGGGAATTTACAGCACAAAGACAAAAGGCAGAAAATTCAGGGCGACAAATGAGCACGTTTTTTCTAGAACTTTAAGTCAATCCATCAAGAATTAGTGTCTTGATAAAAGCAGGAAGTATCTGCTGCCCTGGCATTCCTGAGAAATGAGCACTAGGCCCTTGCTGATCGTGCACTGACATCAAATGACCATCCTCTGTGTTTGGCAGTGTATTCTCCTGTGGTAGAAAAGGATGAACCCAAGGACACGAGTTCCTTTTGTTGCTGGGTCGTTGGGAGCTCCAGCACCCAGCTGGCAGCACCTGGGGGTCAGAAATCGCAGTGCCCTCCTAGAGAACACCCTGTCCAACCGACATCTGCCATTTGCTCGTCCAAAAATGAGCCTTTTTGGCACCAAGAGCCTGTCAATAATTATCAACTCTGGCAGTCTGAGCACTTGCAGCAAGACAAAGCAGTAGCAGAATGAATCACTGCGTGTCCAGTGGCTTTGGAGGTGAAGTTTTAGAGGAGTGTTGTTTACCAAAACATCTGGACTGCAACATTGCTTTGGCTGCCCTAACCCTCTAGGCCGCACCACAGGTAAAATCATACCTACCTATGATATATGCCATGATTCTCCTTTCTTTCCAGCAAGATGCTGATTGGAGGAATGACGTAGACCTGAATTAGCTAGATATATATGTGGGGTTTGTTTTCTTTTCTTTGAGCTTTCAACATGTGATACCAAAATTTATGAAGAATCTGTCAAAGCAAAAGCAGAAACAAGCTTCCCCCCTCCCGAATTATACCAGTCGTGGTAAACTGGAAATCATAATAAAATAAAAAGAAGATTTTTAATTTTTTTTTCAGTTATATGTGCTTGATCCTTGAAAATGAATGAAGAAACAAAGATTTGATGGAAATGTGTGGGTCTGTTTTTAATCTTGAGGGTTATTCCAGCATGCATCTACATCATGCACCCACTAAATATTGTGGTCTTTTATGGTAGTGATGATGATAATTTTCTCTCTAGACTGAATATTCCAGCACAGCGTGGATTTAAGCTCTGTGTAGGCATTTCTGTAGAAATATGTTTGGGTTTTTTTTCCTGGGGGGGGTGATGTACTCTCTCTACAACAACTTGACCAAAACCAGGATGTCTGAAAACAGATTCTGACATACCAGGTCACACACTGTTGCCTGGATTTCTCCAGTGAAGTCCTGCCAGATCAGTTTATTGTCCATTTCCTAACCTGGTAGATGATAAATCCGTGCAAGTAATGTGGGCCTGATCTGCTGCTCTGAGTGCTGAACCAGCCATTGTGGGGTTGTGAATATGTGTTTGCAGCCCCCAGGACTGGGACATCCCATTTAATTCTTGGACTCCTGATGTGCTGCTCCTGAGCTCTCAGCACATGGGGTAACTACCCCTAAATAATCTCCTACTTCCTCAACAAAATATTTACAAACTGCCGTTGGAGGTTGTTAAAAATCAGGGGGTTCTTTCTGTTTGGAATCATGTTAATTAATTTATAGCTGGATGGGAAGCACAGGCACCAATTCAGTACACGGTCGTTTATTGTGTGAGATTAAATAGGAGATGTCACAAGGGGAATGGCTTAAAATGGAAAGACAGCAGGTTTAGATTGGATATTAGGAAGAATTTATTTACTGTGAGGGTGGGGAGGGCCTGGCACAGGTTTCCCAGAGCAACTGTGGCTGCCCCATCCCTGGAAATGTTCAAAGCCTGGTTGGACAGGGCTTGGAGCAACCTGTGACAGTGGAAGGTGTCCCTGCCCATGGCAGGAGTGGCACTGGCTGATTTTAAGGCCCTTTCCAACCCAAACTGTTTTCTGTCAAAATCATGGCACATTACTGCTGTTTATTTCACCAGCTGGGGTGAGAAACCTGCCTGAACTATGTTAATAGCTGTCTTAATTACTCTAAGAATACGATCAATAGCTCTTTATGCTTCCCCACCACATGGGGATCTCAGAACTTCGCCCTCAGGTAAAAATCTATTCCATTTGCATTACTGATCTTGCTTCAGTTTGATCATTAATTTGGCAGAATTATTCAGGACTGACACAAGATTAACTGAAACCAGACATGTTTTAAGAAAAAGATCCTACATCTTTGGCACTCCTCACGCTAAAAAGTAACTAATGGGTATGATGACTATTGGGAGGAAGTATGAAAGTTTCTTAGAGAAATAACCCAAAATAATAATAGAATTAAAACTATCATTAAAGGAGTGTCTTCTATTTCATTTTTGAATTCCTACCTCAGCTGCTTAGACATTTTGATGAATTCAACCCCCAAATATTTTCAGCCATAAAGAGTTTCTATCAAAAACATCAGGAAAAGAAAGATGGAGTGATTGCCCTCCCGGGACCTGGTGGGTTTTTGGGATGTCTGGCTGAGATGGGATCAGCAGCATGCAGGCAGCTCTGAGGGGAGGGAACTAAAGGCATGAGGAAAGGTTGGGGAGGCATGAGACTGGTGATGAATGACTGAACATACAGGTGGAGAAAATGGAAGTTTATAACCACCAAAGCACTTGGCCACTCCAGGAAAATTCTCAGGAATCAGCAACATGCTTCCAAGTTTTTTCCAGCCCAAAGGCAAAGGCTGTTGCACACAATGATCAGTTTGTTTAGAGAGGAAGTCTGATTTTCTTTTGTTTTGTTTATGGGAGTGAAGCCCCGGTAATGGGCAACAAATGACACAAATGATTGTTTGATTTATTTTCAAACAAATCTTATATTCCTCAGTGGCTGCATTAATTAAGCCTCAGCTCCCCTGCAGTGCTCTCTGCTGCCGTGGTCCTGCCACAGCTCCCAGCCAACTTCTCCAGAGGGAGATTTAATAATGGATGCACGGCGGTAGCAATGTATGATTAATCTTTGAATTTAGGCCCATCCCCAGGGCTTTCAAAACTAAACACAGACTTAAGTGCTTTGCAGAACCATCATCTCAGTGTCTGTGAAGTAGAACCAGAAGTGGATTTTTCTAACAAAATTAGTCATTAAAAGGACCTGAACCTAAATATGTACCAAACATAAAAATCCTGCTCAAAGTCAGTAGCCAAGTTTTTTGGGGCTTCCATTTTCTTGGGTTTTTTTTGATGATGGCAGTACCAGCTGTCTAAAGGGTTATTCCAAAAAATTGAAGACTGCTACTAGAATAGATCTCAATCCCTGCTGCAGATCCATGTGGTATCACCTTCAGAAACTGGCTGAAAATCCTTCCTCAACCTCAACGTTCCTCACCTACTAAAAGGAAAGTCCTTAAAGATGTTGTGGAATAAAGATCTGGATGAGGAATTTGGTCTGGTGGAATGAGACGCTGTAATAGGTTGAAACAGCAAAATAGAACATGGAAAATGTTCAATATGAGCCACAGCCTAAATGTGAGATATTTCAATATGGTGACAGAACCAGATCGTGATCTACTGTCTGCCTTCCTTACAAGCTCTCTTTTTACAGGGTATGTGTGCACAAATATTGACTCTGTCTGGTGTATATCTGCACAGAATTATTAATTTCATTCCTTTTCATCGTCCCTGTGTGAACTTTCCTGCTGTCGAATCTGTTTGGATAAACAACACTCCACTCCATAACACATACATCAATGCAAGATTGATTTATACACACCCAGTTATAAAACTTGCAAAAAAAAAAATGTGAGAGGGAAAAAAAAAAAAAGTAATGGCAGCGAATGGAACAGAAAATATGATGTTTTCTCTTGGTTTTGGTGGCTAACTATACACATAGGAAAAACACCAGCCAAACCCAGTCACCATATTGACCCAAGATGACAAAGGGATGTTTGGTAACCCCGTTAAACCTTTGGGGACCGTGGCGTGCTTTGCTTCATTCGTGAGAGGTGTGGCAGACACCAAACATGCACCCTCAAAACTCAGACTCGGCGCGAGCTCTGCACAGCTCGGGTGTTAATTACAGTCTAATATTACATCAGGGGTGACTTCCCAGCAGCACATCCACGGGAAGCCTTCATGCAAGCCCCAGGCAGACCATGCACAAGTTAACCCAGTCACTGACTCTCACCCTCAGTTTGATTCCTGAGGTGAATCCACCCACAGAATCAATTTAAAGCATTTTTTTTTTTGGCTGTGGAAACATAGTTTAGAGCAAGATGAGAGGGGCTGTGCTTTCAGTAAGTGAGCGTCTGGCTACAGACACGAAAATTGATGTAGAAAATATTATTATTTAATGCAAATCTAAACTAGATAACAGGGGGAAAAAAAGTAAAAAAGAAAAATAGGCAGCTGGAGGATGTATTTTCCCCTGAAAATTGTCATTTAGATGGATGACATCATTATATTATGATTGTGGTTATTTAGGGTGAAACTAATCACTGGATAATTATATTTGCTACAAAATAAGCATCTCCTACTTTACCCTAACATCTTTTAGTTTTATTTAAGGTGTTCATAGCTTGTCGATTTTCACCAGGAATTTCGTACTAAATTAAACAGTCCTACCTATGTCTTTGAGTGCAAGAAAACACCCAAGCTCACAAAAAAATCCCAAACCTAAATAAATGTGTGTGGCGTTCTGGCCAACACCAGATGTGATGCCCCATATCCTAGTTATTCCAGAGGATAATATAATTTTTTATCTGGAGAATGACTGCATGCACTCAAAATGATAATGACAACCATCTCAACCACCCTTTTATGAGGTGGAAACTAATAAAAAGGATTCCAGCTTAAAAATAGCATATTAATCACAAAACTACAAACATCTAGAGGGAAATTTTAGGATTTGTGTGCATTTTAAAACAGTTTTAAAGGTGTGTGTGTGAAATGTTTGGCTTAAGTGGAATACATTTAAGTTTACAAGAAACATGGACACAAGCATGTCTAGGGGATCTTCCTACACTATAATTCAGCCTGAAATTAATTAAACCTTTTCACCAAATCTCACTGATTTCAGTGAACTTTGAACCATGTCCTGGAAGTTATGAAGCACAGCAAACCATCCCACGAGTAAAACAACAAATTTAAACCTGGTCAAGATGTTAATTTTCAGATAACTGACGTGTGAAAACATTAGATTTGGTTTGGGTTTGTTTTTGATCTTTTGTATTTATGGTTATTTTATAGGCCTTTTAAAGAAAGGTGAAAGCTGGCATTAAAATGCACTTTCACGGTTGATGGATTGAAAAATTAAAGTAAAAATCAACCAAAATAATTTAATAAAAAAATTTAATAAAACAATTTAATAAAATAATTTAAGACCTTGCAACTCTTTTTAAAAATCAACCTAATTCAGCTGAGGGGGTTTTTAGCGTTTTTTTTAACTTTGTGGGTTTTTCCTATGTGTATATCAGTAATTTAAATTGATTACTGCTTTGTTTGTACTTACAAGTAAATGCTGGATTCATTGCCCCCGATATCAGGTGACTGGAGTTTCTGCACGAGTATCACAATTATGCCAATAAAAAGCACAAAGTTTATCTGGGGGAAAGAAAAAAAAAGGAAAAAATTGTGACAATGACATACTTTTACAAAGTATGAGAATGAGACATTCCTAGTGACTTGCTGCTTACATTCCCTTTTTCTTTGCCAAACCACAGTCTAAAAGTTTTATAGGGTCAGGATTAATGGGGAAAGTTCACAAGGGTCTTATCCCTCTTGCTGCAGCTAAAATGAGGCAGAATTTCTGCAGTTTCGAGACAAGAGAAGAGAAACATAAATGGAAAAGCTTCAAAATTTTTCATTATCGACCTGTGCAGAGTAAAAAGAAAGATCCTTGCACATAAAAATCACAAAATGAAGACCTCGAGAGTAAAGGCATTTTTAACTCCCATTCTCTGACCAATGGACTTCTCAGTTTAACAGTTCACATCGGTTGTAAAAACCTGGAGAATGATAAAATTAGTTTATTTCAATGCTTTGGCTTGAGATTTGGCCATCAACTCCATAGCTTCTTAAAGCCAGAAATTGGAAATTTAAAGTTGAAATTTAAGTTGGTCCATTACCAAATCTTATACTCCTTTAGAGAGACCAGAAACTAGATATGAGCATCTTTTCCTGCAGTTTCTGCCTGATCTGAGGACTACAAAGGAGTGGAAAAGTCCAGCTGTCCTTTGCTGGTTGCTTGGTTCTTTAATGCCCTCGACAGGAACCAGGTTTAACTGATTCCCCAAGCAGAAGGTGATCCCTCATAGAACACTCCTCTAAAACAGGGAAATTCACACATGGACAAAAACCTTGGGTCACTGAACCTTCTCTATTTTGGTGCTGAAATTGGCTGAATTACCTTTGAATTATCTGACGATTGCTGGACTTTACAGAGCTGTCCAAAGGCTTTAAAGGAAAATAAAAACCTCCTGTTTTATTGGTTCCCTGTGAGCTGGAAGGCTGAATTCCCACAAAAGCCACTGAAAACCTGCTTAATTCTGCCCATGGAGTGTGGAGAGCAACTTAGGGTGCCCAGAATGAGACACTTACATGTGGCAGATTTTCAGGTGCCACTGACCATGTTGTCCAGGGGCTCAGTTTATTTTCCTAAAAGCAGGAACCCAACAGCATTTTAAAACCCTTATATTATTTGGAGCACCAGAATATCTCCTTCTCTTCAGATATTCCAAATCCACCTGTACACAATCCTGAATTTTATGTTCTAGAGGACCCTGCTTAAATAGGGAGCTTGGACTAAATGACTTCCAGTGATCCTTTCCAATTTTAGCTACTCTGTGAAGCCCAAACAGGGCACTTTAGAAACCTCTCAGTCCTCCAGGTGCAAAATTTGAGCCAAATCCAAGACTTCCATCAATTAAAGAGAGCTCAGACACCTTGCTGACAATTCAGCATCTTGCACTATGACTAAGTACTGTTTTAAATCTAATGTTAGATAAATAAATGTAGCAAAATTAATCCCGTTCAGCAGACAGAGCCTATTTTCCTGGGCACTGACATTTACTGTTGTTTTAGATGCCCTGGATTGTCCCACTTGGCCTTCAGCAGGCACCCCAATTGGCCCAGAATTCCCACACATCCTATAACACGTCTGTCAGCCCCAGACAAATATTCCATGTGCTCTGGGACCTTAATTATGGAATCTGTATCTATGTTTAAGCAACTGAACAACTCCTTTCCTACAGGGTCTTTGCTTGCAGGCAGAGCTCCATCATTTAATTTTTATTAATCTTAGTTAATGATGAAATTCCTCGGCGTTGTGGGCGGCAAATGACGGAAATTTAAAGGATTTGCCCACCAGCCCAGCACAGGGATGCAGCACAGTTTGTAAAGTATTTGAAGGTGTTTAAATTGGTTATTTGTCCTCAGGAGAGCTGAGGAAATGTCTTCTCCAGGGGCTACTCACCATGATTGACCCAACCACGGGACCCTTGATCACCCACCACAAGGCAGTGTTGTCATTCATGTCCCAGCAGCTGCAGCCAGCAGGGAAAGAACGGGATGGGGAAAGAGGAGGAAAGAAAACAAGACACAACAGTGAAATTAATGAACTTACAACTGGTTTTAAGGGGGCAGAATGTGGGAGATTGGTTTCGCAGCTTAAATTATTTTATTAAAGTTTGAAATGGTAGTTCTTTGTCTTATTGCAGCTTTCTTTCACAGCCTTTCCACAATCATCTGGAAGTAAAATAAGTGTTTTGTGGCAGTTTCAATGGTACTTCCTATTAAACAGCTTAGATGGTTTGTAAAAACCCTGTAAGTGTGTTTCTGTCTCTATAATACAACCGTAAATCTGTCCCTAAAAAAAAAAAGAGATACATCAATGGATGGGTGGGGTTTTTTTAATCATTATTGCAAAGTTTGATGTCCCACTTATTTTTCCAGGGTTAACAGATACGAATGTGAGTTTCTGGCCCTGACACAAGGAATTTTACACATTTCCAGTACATCAGGGTCCTGGTTGTATTCACATATTGGAATGATTTTCCAGTCACTGGGTTGTAATTCTTATCCAGGATTCACCTGAAAATGATCAAATACTGGGGAACAGTTGGGGTCAGCTCCTTTCTTAAGCTGTTGCTAGTGAGTAATCATAAATAAAAACCACGACATTTCTACCCCAGAATTTAAAATCTGCCTCTGAAATCACCAAAGGGTTCTGCAGAAGTTTATTTCACACAGGTGCACTTGGGCATTCAAATATATGGTTTATATTCATAGGGGGTTTGAATGTTAACATACATTATTAGAGCTAGAAAACCAATAATAATGAAGAGAATCTTTTTTTCCAGGCGCTGCTACACTATTATAATGACTCTTTATTATTGAGAAATGTCTTCACGACTATTTCAAGCCATCAAGAATTTGTCTGCTAAAAATTTTCTTTCATTTGCCTCCCTTTTCTTCTCCTGATTTTCTCCCTAGAAAACATAAATTCATGGAAATCTGTCTAACTTGTACCTGCAGTTCTGAGAAGGAGTTTTTTCCTTCCCACTGGGAGAAGAGCCAAAGTCCCAGCAGAGGCTGTCACGGTGCATTTGTGAAATGCCAAAGAACAATTGGGAAGAACATAGAGGAATAAAACACTGCTGGTCTCATGAGAGCTTAATGCAACTCGTGTGTCATTTAAATGGTTATGTGGCAGCATCTGGGGGAAAAGTGAAAATCTTTAAACAAAGCTGTGTACACGTGTAAAAGTGAGGAGGCAGAGCTAAAATCCCATCATCGAAGTGCCTGTGAGAGAAATCCCAAATGGCTGAGCGATGCCTGGTTTAGAAACTTCACTTAAACTTGTATTTTCAGTTGAACAATATTCATTATTTTCAGTTGAACAATTTTTATTCACTTCAGATGAAGAATAATTTACTGGGTTCCCATAAAACTAGCAGTAAGGATGTGTGTGGTGCAGCTGGTGAGAATTGAGAAAATTTAGATGTGGGTGTCAAATTTGCACAAAATTATGTATTTTTGCTTTTCTTTGCACAGCATGGAAACCTGAAATCACCCAAAATCTAAGGGGCTGATGACTGAGATTACCAAGTGCGAATTAATATTTCTGAGTTATCTCACTCTGAATGCCCAACTTAAAATATTTGAAAGGGGATAAATGCTCAGAGGGATCTCCTCACCCACAGTCTGGAAATCAGACTTTTTGTCAGCGATCAACAATGGTATGGACCTAAAATCACTGATTATCTTTTAAATCCTTTGTATGCATTTATAAATTAGGAGTTGTCTGCTGAAAATTGCCCATTATTTGCAGAGCTCAACCTCCTGATGATGGACAGTAAATCTGCCCTGAAAGTCTTTAATGAATTGACCAAAGTTGGAAGAATTTGGGCAAATTCTCGTAATAATTTAGCTGTACAAATAGATATTGATGTATGGAAGTTTGTCTGTGTAGAAAGGAGGAATTACAGGGACAGGAATCCACCTTTAATTCCAGTTATCTGGATTGTAGAGACCAGTTAATTATCCCAGTCTGTTTGGGTCAGAGAGAACCTTGGAGGTTGTTTTGGGTTTCCTTTCCCCACACTGAAGTGTTTTTAATGTGCACTCTGGGGTGACGCATCATCCCCTACAAATTCCTGTTCTTAGACATCTCTGCTTTTTTCTTTTCCTCTTCTGAGACCTTTTCTCCACTTCTTCACTCTGTTTTTACAGGACGTGTCCCCAGTGAGCTCAATTCCCAAATTCCACCTTGCAGATGTCAACAATAAATCAGATCAAGCTCACACAGAGGGTTTTTTTTCAAGGACTTTCAAGGATGTCCAATCCCTGTGACACCTGCAGGATAAATGTGGGGGAAGGAGCCACCATCTCCTCCTCAGATAAAAAACTGGGAATGCACAAAAGAACATTTGGGATTTTCTGTACTATGTAAACAAGCTCCCTAATTCCTGTCAAATGCTTCCCTGCAGGCAGGATGAAAAGAAATTATTGTTTTCCAGGATGGATGAAGGGAAAGGAGCCAGGGGGCTGGGGAAGGGATGTGATTTCCATTTGCAGAGGCCAGAGTCTGATCTCTGGTGCAGGTCTGGAACAACTCCACTGAAATCAGAGCTCTGGATCATCAGACAGCTCCATTTATCTCCTCGATCCTGTCACTTACAGGGAGGGAAGTCAGGAGCTGAAGTTGAGGGAGCTCTGCCAGTTTTATAAGGAACAGGCAGGAGAGGGCTCAGGTTCTGAGCCTTGTCGCCCTGAATTTTCTGCCTTCTGTCTTCGTGCTGCAGATTCTCACGCAGCTTCATGCAAACAATGTGTATTTTTAGAATGTTTACATATTTCTCCTCTGAGAGCATTGATTGATGGTGATGTCCACCATCCAGGTTAGAGAGGTGGCGACCTGTGTAGCCAATCTCTCGACTTTGTACAAATGTGTATAAATGGAGTCAGATTTTTGAATTAAAGAGTTTGTTCCCTTGAACTGCTGCTGGTGGCCTCATCTTTCTGTCCCTGAAGCTGGGACACTCCCAGCCCCAACAATCACAGAGCCTGGATTTCAGTCCATGCCTTTGCCACTGTGGTTTTCCAGTTCAGTAATTTCCACAAAGTTTTCAGGCTCGTGCTGGCTTCTCCCCCACTCCCAGAACAATGCTAGCTGATTTTTAAAAAGTAACCACTGAGACTCTCAGCTAGAACCTGTCTAAATGTCTTGCATGCTGAATAGCTTCTCTAAATAAAAGGAATGTTTTTTGGGTGGTTTTTTAAATTTTTTTTTTAATTCTTTTTCCTTGTGGAAGACATTCTCCCTGTCTGCAAATCTAAGAGCTGTTTGGACTTGTAAGAGAAATTAGTGTTTTCAGAGCCAGTGCTGTAATCCTAATAATGACACAACAGGGGTTTCTGGCTTGTTTTGCATGGAAATAAATGACTTAATTTGTCTTAATGTCAAAATAGAACATTGGGTCACAGCACTGGCATTCCCAGTGGAGTAAATGCCTTATTTGCTTTCCACAGGGAGTCTGAAAGAACAAGGATGAAGTAAACCTGTCAGAATAATGAGTTTTGTGGAAATTTTGCATCCAGGTATCTCCAGTATTAGACAAAATTAAAGCATAAGCCTAAATGACTTGGAAATGGGATTTGGGTACGAAGTGCTTTTCCCTCAATTCTGTGTTTTCAAGAAACCACTGACTGGTTTTTTGAAATTTTACTCAGTCTGCCTCATTTTTTTCTAACATTTCACCCGGTCCAAAAATGGCTCTCATGAAAAAGCATTGCCAAGTTTGTCTTTTCAGGGTGTAAATACACATCCATTCCTGCCTGCCACACCTGTTGCTCTATTGGAGCAGACACTGACTACCAAAATATGCAGGTCCAGCTCTGGGAGCAGCTTCTCCTTCTGGTCCTGCACACCTGCAGTTTTTTTTTCTCTACCAAAAGAGACAATTTGGGAAGGGCCTACCCTTTTGAATTCTTTAAGAAATAATTTTTTTCCTCACAGAAGACAGAATGAGGATCCCTCCCCTGCAAAATTCATGGAAAACTCTCCACAGTGGGAAGCTAAACTCCTAATTGCCCTGGTAAATCAAAACTCAGCAATGCCTTGTGCAGATTTCCTTCGTTGTACTAGATTTTATCTCCAATAATTTCTACAGCTGACTTCATCACCTTCATCCTCCTCCACAATCAGTGGGAAAGAAGCAGAGAATGACGTGGGATTCCACTCACAGCTCTTGTAAGATGAGACAAACCATACTCTGGACTCCAGAAATTTAATGGAGCAGGCCGTGGGGTCAGCTGCAGGTTTACAGGGTTACTGCCTGAATCTTTTAGGAATTCCCCAGTGCAGTGGTGACACAGACACCAAACTGTAACTGAACAGAAAAGTGCTTGAACACTGGACCTAAATGACGTTTGTACACAAATGGACGTCAGAAATTAAATGAGAAAACAGAGCAGGAGGAAATGGCCTCAAGTTGTGCCATGGGAGGTTCAGGCTGGACATCAGGAAGAATTTTTTCACTGAAAGCATTTCTGAACTTTGGATGGGGCTGCCCAGAGAGGTTTGGAGTTCCCACCCCTGGAGGTGGCACTCAGTGCTCTGGGCTGGGGACAATGTGGTGAGATCAGGCACAGCTCGGGCTCTGTGACCTCGGAGGTCTTCCCCACCCTAAAGGATTCTCTCACTCTGTGACTCTGTGCTCTGCAATCCCCACATCCCTGTGGCAGCCTTGCCGAGGTGCTGGATGCCCCTGGAATCATTTCCCACCCAGCAACACCTACCCCGTGTCATCGAAGTGAAGCCTCAGCACTGCCCACACAGTGACACAAATTGTCGGGGTACCTGCAGGGGACAAAACGGGGACACATTAACAGTGCAGACACGATTGATGTTCAGCAAGGAGCATTTATGTGACTTCTCCACCGAGATTTTGTTCCCCAACAGCGCTTGTGCGTGGGATAATGCAATTTATTGAGTTAATTCAGAGCTCCAGAAACGTCCCTCTCAATCAGGGGTGGGATTGTAGGGGAAAAACTGGTGACAGGAAAGAATGATGCTTTTATTTTATATTTTTATATATATCTATATATATATCTATATCTATCTATCTATCTATAGATATATATAATATTAGATATTATATATAAAATACATTATATATAAAATACATAATATATGATATATTATATATGATATACTATATATGATATATTATATATGATATATTATATATGATATATTATATATGATATATGATATATTATATATTATATATTATATATTATCTTTTACATATTTTAAATACTATTTCTATTTTATATAATGATACCTATTTATAAAATAAATAGAAATATCAATAAATAAATAATGATAAATAATATGTGAAAGATAAAATAATAAATAATATTGAAAGATGTATATATTAATTATATTTATTTATAATAAAGAAAAATATTTTACAATTTTATATAATTATATAAACAGATCAGTGTTCTACTGCATCTTGCTGCATGAAGAATAAAGCAAAGTCTGGACAGAACACAATCAAGCACATCCGTGTCTGGAGCTACTGGAATCATGCAGGGATTGCAGTGCCAGATGTTCAGCAGGAATGGCATTACTGGATCCTTTGCATCCTTCTGTGGTTTTGTTGTAAATGATTTACATATGTTGCATTTTCTCTGTTGCTGTGTAAATAACCAGCTTTTCTTTACTTATCCAATCAAAACAGATCCATAGATGAGAAGTTTCCCCTGCTCACAGGAATATCTGATTTTTTTCATTAAAAAAATACCGGAACAAAACAACAGACTCTAAAAAGAGAATATTGGAGTGAGGATTTAATTCCTATCTCAGACATTTCTTCACTTTTAAAAAATGCATGTAAAATGCAAATTTGATTAAAACAGTAAGAACCCACTGAGAATCCTGGATTTATTTTCCTTTCTGAAAATCCTAGAAGCATTTTTATTTTTTTTTTAGTTGAAGTATTTTTATAGAATAATGCATTTATGCAAGACAACCCTGGGTAAGTTGGATCTCCACTGTATGGTAAAAAACCCCCTTTGATTAAGAAACTGCTGACATCTGTTCAGGCATCACTGGAAAAAAATAAAGTGTTAAAAAGCAAACAAAACATGGACCTTGATAACCCCAGCTCCCAGCAGAGCAGGACTGTGGTGAGTTGACAGGAACAATTATATTTAATACATTCTGCAGGGCTGTGTTGATGTCACATTAATTAGTCAGTCATTTGAACCCACTTAGACGAGTCTCTGTCTAATCACATTCCCACCACCAGAAATAAAAATATCCCTGTTGGACCTGGGTGACTGATGGAGCCCTCCTCCTTCAAAAACCATACAGAGAAGAATTTGAAAGGAAGATGATATAAAGAAATAAAATGACAGGCTTTGGGGAGAAGAAATCATGCATATTTAATTTCAGTTGAAGCCTGCTTTTCTCACAGGTGAATACCTAGAAAACACTGAGAAAAACATCTTTTTCACCTTAAAGGAGTTAAAATTCATATTTAAATGGCAAACTTTAATTTTAATTTTATCAAATTAACCTTGAAATATAAAATATTTGCCCAGAGAAGCTGTGGGTGCCTCATCCTTAGAAGTGTCCAAGGCTGGGCTGGATGAGGCTTGGAGCATCCTGGGATGGTGGGAAGTGTCCAGGGAAGGAGGGTGGGAATGAGATGAATTTTAAAGTCTCTTCCAACCCAAACCATTCTATGATTGTATAAAACACAGTTTCATGTCTTTAGGTCTTTAGTTTTAGGTCTCATGTTTTATTTAGTTTCCTCTGTATAAATTTTGATGCTATGAATAGCGTTCCAAACCTGTGAAATCCTCAGGAAGGCAGAATCCAAGCTAAAAGTGTCATAAAAATACATTTAAAAACCCCACGTTTCAGACCAGCTTGGAGTTTTGAGCCATCTGCTGCATGAATATACATACACTCCCAGAACTTCCCTTTACATCAAAAGATTTTTATCTCTCCATCGCCTCCTTTTCAGCTTCTGGGGAACGTTAGAAAACAGAGAAGCCCCGAAGGCTGAGATTGATCCTTGCTGACTTGTGCTGCCCCGAGTAGGAGCAGGCACCAACAGAGAGTTCAGGAAAACAGCAGTCTATCCAGAGAATTCACCAGCATATTGCAGATTTGGGAAGAACAAACTGGCTGGGTGAACAGAGCCATATGTAGCTCTCGTCAATCCCTGAAGATGAGGACGCTCGGCACGTTGGAAGAAGCAGATCAACATCCAGATGCTGCAAAGTGCTGAGCTCTTGTCTCTCGCTGCCTCAGCGCAGCTCCCTCCCCACCAGCCCCGAGCTGAGGGGCTGCTTTTGCCCTCCAGGGGTTGAATCCAGAGTCTGGAAGTGCTTCTGTTGCCTTTGCAAATTGCCAACTGTTCCCACCAGGTCAGGGGAACTGTGAGTCCAGATGAAACACGCGGGAGATGAGAAAATAATTGTGGGTTTTTTTAAAAAAAATGAACAAAACCCATCCAAATCTGGAGAGTTATTAGTGGATATTATGGGTGCTGCTTTGAATCTGAAGTGATTTGAGAGTTGTGCCCACCAACACGAGCTGGACATGGACCTGCTGAAATGAATCCAGAGGAGGCCACAGAGATGCTCCAAGGGCTGGAGCCCCTTTACTGTGGAGAAAAGCTGGAAGAGCTGGGAATATTTACCTGGAGAAGAGAAGGCTCCAGGGAGAGCTCAGAGCTCCTTTCCAGCATCTGAAGGGGATCCAGGAGAGCTGCAGAGGGACTGGGGACAAGGGATGGAGGGACAGGACACAGGGAATGGCTTCCCCCTGCCAGAGGGCAGGGATGGATGGAATATTGGGAAGGAATTCTTCCCTGTGAGGGTGGAGAGGGGCTGGGATGGAATTCCCAGAGAAGCTGTGGCTGCCCCTGGATCCCTGGAAGTGTCCAAGGCCAGGCTGGACGGGGCTTGGAGCAGCCTGGGATAGTGGAAGTTGTCCCTGCCCATGGCAGAGGGTGGAGCAGATGATTTTTAATGTCCCTTCAAACCCAAACCATTCTGGGATTCTGTGAAATCTATAAATTGAACAGCCAGTTATTATCTGTGGCACCCAACTAAAAACTAAATATTTTGAGGTTACATTACAGAATGAATCCATGAGGGTAGTTCATTCATTACAAGGACTAATAACAAAAATATTGAAGTTAATATATGCTGGTTTTCAGTATCATCACATTCAGACAAATCTTCAGATACGAAAATTGGGCAAACTTAATTAAAGGAACTCAACCTCTGATTTATGTTCAGATTACAAAGATTTTACAGTTGGCAGTTTTGCATTGCTTTCTTCTCTAATTGTCAGATTTTCACGTACATAACCCCCAATTTCTCCTTGGAAAATCACTTTTATCTCAGCTATAATGTGATTATACAGCTGTGGATGGTACAAAAGGAACCCTGAACACCCTTTCCAACAGTTTCTTTTCCAAAAGCCTTTTCCAGTAACCATCCATTTCCAACAGCCTTTTTATGGCACAGATTGTTTATGATAATTTGTTCACTCCTTTCTCTCTATACCTTCTCTACCTCTATACCTTCCAGAAACATTTTTCTTCTCCCTATTGTCAGGAGTCTTTGCCAGAAGATGAAAATTTGTGTTTGTGTACAGCTGCTTCAGGTGGATAAAAACAAGTCCATCTGTCGATTTTTTGAAGGTGCAGGCTACATAAGGATGGTTTTTTACAAAGGAGAGTAGTTTAAGGCATGTGTGTAGACTTTACACATGAATATACAGGATTATTTCTATTTCAAAAGTGTCTAAAAGTATAAAAATCGAGTTTAACCTTCTCAGGGAACATTTTAAATGAATGTATTCTTCTGCATTCACCATCTGACTTCTGCACAAAAACATCTGCAAAGAATTGTTTGCATTAACATGTCACGGGAATCAATTTGTATCCAGAAGGCCAGAATGAAAAATAATTACCACGGTTATCATCATTCAACTGGCTTTTCTGAAATAAATCCTGTTCCTTCCCAGTGCAAGTTTTTATTTCCCATCCAGGTAGGATAAGCAGATGTGAATACCCTTTGGACACATTTTCAATTTAGTTATTATCTGGAGGAAAGGCACAAATGTAGCCTTGGAAAATGGACTGGACTTAGCCTTGCAGATTTGATTAAGCTGAAGGAGTTGATGTTCAGATCGTATCTCGTAGGAGGCAATTTTCTGTTGCAGATTATGCCTCTGCGAGGGATGTGGCATCCTCCAACTCTATTCACACCAAAAAAAAAAAAAATCACAGCACAATTTGGGCTGCAGTGGTGCTTTGATACAGTCTCACACGTGGCCAGGGTGTAATGAGCCCCCTGAAGATGTATCAAATCTGAGGGTTGACCTGCAGCCTCCCAGAGTGGCTTAATAATATTGCAAGAAGGCTCCTTGGCTGGGTTTTGTAAAGCAAAGGTTTTAATAAGAGAGAAAATAACAAACAACACAGAAACAAAAGAAAAAAATCTGTGTGTAGGGGCCAGAGAAGCATCTGACACCTGACTAGACACCCCAAAACTGAACACCTCTGTGCTCCTTCTTAAATACTTAATGTTTCAAGAGGGGAAATTTGGCTTGCTGCCAATAGAAACCAGCTACATTTCTGAGGAACAGATAAAGAGACCCATAAGTGTTTTTACCCTGACATTGAGCCAATTACTGTCAGGAAAACGAATACATTTCTGGCATTCCTCCCTTACAAGGTCCTGGGGTTAAAATGGAGCCCTTCTCCTTATACAGAATCACTTGCCTGGTGCAATGCAACGAAACTTCTCTACAAAGACTGAAATCATAGTTTGGAAGCTGATGTGGAAATGCCATGCTCGGGTTGTGGAGTCATCCTGACACCCAGACACGACTGAGACGAGGAGTGCCACCTACCCC
>VZDJ01000046.1:1675976-1687069 GCA_008694505.1 Cyanoderma ruficeps
ACTGCTTTGCATTCCACCTGCAGAGGATGGAGGAGAGCAAAGTTATTTCTGCCCTTGCTTTGGCCTAACAGGAAAAAAATGCTTTGAACCTCTCCAGATCTCTCAGTGGAAAGAGCTGGGGCTGCTGTTACACACTTTTAATGGTGAAGTGTAGGAGTGCACTGACACTGTTGTACACTGTAATGACACAAAAACTCCGACTTCAGAAGGCTGAAAATGACTCCTTTATTCTTGGGAAGTGTCTCCCCTTTTATACTATTCTACACAGACCCATTCGATTGGTGAAACAAAGACAAACCTCTTCACTCACATTTGTCAGACCAGAGGGACATCAAGAAGAAAGTCCCTCCTAGGGAAAAAATGTAAACAGATTTGCTGTTACAAAAACATGTCTCTTGTTTACAGAAAATTCCCCGGGAAAAGAATTTCAGAAAACCAAAACATCTCAGGCACAAACCAGGGCTACAGTGCACCCCACACCTGAGCAGGTGTTTCCACGTAGGGAAAGGTTTAAGACTCACCCCTTGCTGTTCCTATAACATAAAGGACCCAGAAACTTCAATGCTTTTATCCCAGTAATTGGCCAGGTGCCAAGCAGACAGACCAGTTGGATGCCTGGACCTGCACCTCAAAACCTGTTGCCAATTTCATTGGGCAAGGTGACAAAAAGCCCACCTAAACCATTAAGTACTTAAAAGACTGCACAGAACTGCTCAGTGATTTTTTTGGACTGCCTTAGCCAGTGCAAGGGTTCTCTCTACACTGCGTTAGACTTATATTTCTTTTGTTTGATACTGTTTGTTATTTTTGTCATTATTAAAACCTTTTCTTTTACAAAGCAGGTCCAGAGAAGTTGTCTGGTTATTATTAACCGCTCTGGGAGGCTGCAGGTCAACCCCCAGGCTTGATACATCTTCAGGGGGCTCATTACACTCTGTATCAGTGGGAGTTTTAAAGAACGTGAAGAATGTCAGGTATCACTTAGACAGCAAAGCCCGGATGGGGAAAAAAGCCAATTTTACAAGTGGGAAGTGGTCAAGGAACATTTCAGAGCAGCTTGAGCATGTCCTGTATTGCTGAGGGCTCACAGCCCCAGTGAACACCAATTGCTGGACTTAAGCCCCTTTCCAGGATTAAATGCAAGGAAGGAAAAAAATCCAGCTGTGTACTGAGAAATCCAGAGAAGGATGTGAAATGGCAGGATGACTGTGGAAAGCCCTGAGAGTGGGATCTGAAAGGATGAACCCTCCTGTGTGCAGCTGGGAGTTGTACTTCCTTGCCATCCATCAACATGTGCTGTCACTCAGGACAGAAAATGGAAGTAAGTGTGAGGAAAAAGGACTGGTCAGCCATAAAATAAAAGATGGAAGCTTTCATTCAAGGACAGGAAGAAGAAGGAGCAAACTAAAGAAAAATGAAAAGTAGAAATAAAATTAAAATAAAATATAAAGATTAAAAAAAAAAATAACAGAGTGTTGTTTAGGCTTGAGAAAAGGGGGCTCAGGGAGGATATTATTGCTCTCTACAAGCCCCTGACAGGAGGTGATAACAAGGTTGGTCTCTCCTCCCAAGTAACAAATGCTGGGACAAGATGAAATTGTCTTAAACTGCACCAGGGGAGACTTAGTTTGGATATTAAAAAAAATTTCTTTCCCAAGAGGGTTGTCAATCCCTGAAACAGTGTCCAGGTCAGTAGTGGAGTCACCATGCATGGAGGTGTTTAAAAAAATTGTAAATGTGGCACTTGGGGATGTGGTTTAGTGGTGAATTTTGGAGGTGCTCAGGAATGGTTGGACTCAATTTCAGGGGGTTTTTTTCAACCCAAATGATCCTGTGACAAAGGCCTAAGGTGACAACCAAGCTCTACCCCGTGAGAGTAGGACACACTGGTCTTTCCAGTGCTGCACCCCAGTGAGATGCCATTACTCCCACAGAAGTAGGATTTTCCAACAAATCTGAGCAGAGTCTGCGTAAAAAAATGGAATTTCCTGCTGGAGGCAATGGTTAGTTCCCACCTTGACTTCATCCTCTGGGCCAAACTTACCATCAAGGTGCTTAAGCCATCAGATCTCCAGTTTTTTCATGGAAGCTCTACCCAGGCTGAAGATCTGGTCATAAAATGGCTGGTTTTAACATGTTTTATGCTTTAAGTGTTTCCGAACAAAGAGGCAGATGCCACTGTTGGGAGAGTGGCAGGAACAAATTACAGACCTGACATGGCTTCAGCCGTCTCATGGAGAAGAACTGAGAGCAAAAACTGGTTTCAGTGACAAAGAAAAGGCTGACTAAGAAACTACACAGCTGCACTTGCCTTGTGGAAGTGACTCACAAGGAATTTAGCTCATAACTGGATGGATAAAGGAGAGCTCAGTTTGTAATTCTATCGTAATTACACCCAGTGAGCTGATTTATATCAAATACTGGCCTTAAATGTGAAAGGAATCGGGATTTACACATAATAAATGCTAAATGCAGCAGTGAAAAAGTGCTCTGCCTGAAACTGCATATTTAAGAGACAAAGATGTGGGAAATGCTGAAGATTTTCTGAGAATGTGGCCATCAGGTGTATTCTCTGTGTCTGAATGGTCACCCTGTTTCCATGTGACTCTGCCTGACATCCAGAACAAATGAGGCTCTGGAGGAAAAAACAGACCTTCAGATGGAGGAAATTGCTCATGTCTGCTCTCATCCCACCTATCACTGAGCAGATCTGGGGAAGGGGAACAATCAGGGCAGAGTCAGAAAATTAAACCTGTAGGTTTGTTCTGAAGGATGCTGGTGACATCATGAGATGAAACATCCAGTCAGGCTGTGAACTGGGAGGGAAATTAAACACCAACTACCTTTTCCCCTAATACCTTCTCAGCTCATGATACCCCACAGACTGCTGCCTGCCCCACTGCTTTTTGTTGTCTTGTACTGAAGAAAAGTGAAGGAGAAGGATTTGGTTTCAGTTTGACTCACCGTGGAGATAAAACAGTGGTTTCCATCCTGCTCAGCATAAAGAACCCCGTCCTTAATGAACACAGATATTGCACGGAGGATGAACGAGACAAAAAGGTTCATGTGGATGAAATTCCGAGTGCAGTGAAGCTTCCTGGAGAGGAGAGAAGATGGGAAGGGGGGAGAAAAGAGAAATAAAGAAGAAAATAGTTTTATTTCGTGGAAATGTCACACTGAGACTGAACACACCTGACCAGAGCACTAAGAACGGCGACATCTAAGCCAAGACTGTGTTAGTACTGACCCTAAACCTGAGAAAGAGGAGGATTTGGGGATTTTCTTGTAAAAGGATGCAGAGAAGCATAAAACAGGAAACAGAACCAGCCCAATGCAGCTTGTGAAGTTTCATAAACCAGAGCCACAGCTTCTCCTGCTGCATTTACACTCTGTGAAATGTGACTTCTGGAGCATGCCCAAGCCGAGGGAGCAACTCAGCTAAATTCTTATTCTAGCTAAAGGTGAAATAAAACCTTTAACTCTGTTTGGGGCAGTTGGCCTCCAGCTCCCTTCCTCCAGGGCCTGAGCAGCTCAGTGCTGGTGTCCCCACTCACCTGAAGCGACACAGGATGACCATGGCGGTGGTGAGGGAAACCAGGGACGTGCTGTATCCCACCGTGTACAGAGCCTTCACCGAGAGATAGTAGTAATCCTTGGGAGGTAAAAACCACAGGGTTAAACCCTCATCAACAGCCACACACCTGCCAGCGTGCAGGGGGAGCCAGGGGCAGGATTTGTGTCTCAGACAGGCTGGTTTGTCCTCACTTCCTCTGAGGTCTCACTGTACATGCAGCTCTGCTCTATGGCTGGGCCTGCACGCCGTGAGGTTATTTATCAGTGAGCTAGCAAAGGCTATCAATCTATCTCTATATATGTTTTAAATTAGTATCTGTAGGAAAAAGAAAAAATTGGCTAAGAGATTCTTTATCAACAGGGGTGTCGTAATAGGACACGAAATAAAGATGCTTGACTCCAGTCAGGAGGCAGTAGAAATCAGAAGGTTTATTTACAATTCATTCAGCCCTTTTACAACATCCTTTGCTAAGAAGGCACATTGTTGGTCCACAGGACTGACACCTCTCCCATTGGCCAAGGAACAGAAATAGCAAACAACACCTGTTGTTATGGGAAAGGAATATTGTTTACACAAGGTCGTTTTGCAAAAAAGAAAACTGTTGAAAAGTTTCCCTTGGGAAGAGCTAGAATTCCCAGGCTTAGAAAATATCGGGTCCACACAGGGGTAGAATTGAGGGTTAGCTTGCAATTCCAGAAGTTTCAAGCTACATCAACACTAAAAGCTCATCTTGTACAAATACTCAATACAAGCCCAGGAAGGATTCAGATCTCACTTCTCACAGTTTTATATCCCTCTGATTGTTTGTTCTAATAACCATCAAATCAGAATATGACCAGAGGCTGGACAGAAAGCAGTCTGCTGTTTCCCCTCTCCCCCCTTCATTTGTTTTTAATTATGAGAGAGTAATTCCCACCTGGTTATCAGACTCTGTTTCGTTCTCATCGAAGCCGCAGGCATCGTAATAATGAGGGAAAGGTTCAGACCAGCCATCCTCAGTGCAATTCCTGCTGATGTCCCCTGTGTCAAAGGGCAGGTGGGAATGTCACATCACAAGAAAAAACACCGAGACATCCCCTTCCTCCCCTTGGTGCAAAGAAAACCCCAATTCAATTAAATTCTGAAAATTTAATGATGTCTTTAGTGATCCAGTCCTACAACAGGCACCTGTGGATGGCTGTTACTACAGTTGGTCACCAGAGAGGAAAAATATTTAATCAATACATTCAGTGTCTCCAAAAATCTCATTCTCAAGTAGGTTCCTAAACCAGGGGTCAGCTGAATGTCCATTTCTTTCAAAAAGGCATCTTGGGAGCACAGCTTTGAGAAAGTATCTCCAATCCACGTGGTCAAAGGGGAAGTCCAGTGCTAAGAAACAGCCCCTTTGTGCTATTTTTAATGGTTTATATCTCAGGCACATGCATGGGACTGGTGAGAGAATGTCAGAATTGGGTAAAAAGTTGTGGCCTGTCATTTCTTCTAAGTACACCTCACAAGGAATCTGTAAGCTCCCTTATGAAGCTGTTTTGAGAATAAAAAAAAAATTCCTTGAACACAACAATCTATTCTGAGGGTGAAAAATAAGTGCACCTGTAATAACAAGGGATTTGTCCCGTGAGAATCAGTAAAGAAAATATGTAAACAATCTGAGAATAGATAGATTTGATGGAAAATACCTTTTACTAACCAATAGATTAATTAACAAGAAAGCCGTGAACCAATCAGAAGTTGCCTCAAGGTTTGTAAAAAGTGTATAAAAGACAGCATGGGGCCATCATAAAGGGCTTTCTGAACCTTCTGAAGATTATACTGTGTCACTCTGTGTGTGTCATGTCCTCCCTAACAATGATAAGAAAACACCAGGCTAACATGATTTTTTTGGCCCAGGTGCTGGATTCTGTGGGGTATCTCAGACAGCCATTATGTATCCATGGAGAGGCAGCTGGATTGCTCTCCTGTAGGCAGATAAAACAACAGCCCACTCATTTATCTCCAACCCCAGGCTCTGATCTCAGAGTGACTTTGTGGGAAGGGTCCAGAGAAAACAAAGGAATATGGACTGGGAATCTCCCTCCCATCCCTGTCCTCATGACAACGTGTTCTTTTCCAACTCCAGATCCCCAGGGTGGCCTCAGTTGGTGAATTCAGAGCTTCTCATGTTCCTCTGTCTATTAATTATTTCAAATCTGGTTTATAACCTTAATTTTAAGCAAATATTGGCTGAAATACCGTAATTTTTTGGATAATATCATAGAAGAACCAGCTCCTAAATGTTTCATGACATACTTAGGCTTTAAAACCACAGTGGGAATATGTTTGGTGGGAAGAGTTGGGGGCAGAAGAGGAAGAATCTCCTGACACTCATTTACCTACAAAGCTCCCTGAGGTGGGACAGGCCCTGTGGGGCTCTTTTGAAGCCCCATTATTCCTCCTTTATTCTTCCCAAAGCTCAGTGGCTTTCCTAAATAATTAGGGATGGTTTGCTGCTTCACATCTTCCTCTCCAGCACAGGGGAACAGCCTCAGTTTATCAAATGATCACACTTCTTGGAGTTTCAGTTGCACCTTGACCAAAACTGATGGAAATTTCCGAGTTTTGGGTTTGATTTTTGCTGTTAGAGTTGTGCTGTTTTGCATTCTTAGAGCAGTTTAGTCTCTCATAACCTCATTTTTAACCTTATTTTAGAGAATCTGTTTGCCATCCATGCAGCAGAATCTATCACTTCAATCACAGCATTCGTTTAAGAACATTGCATTACTTGGCAAATTTTGTTAAATTACTCTTGCACATTCATCCCTGGTTTTCCATGTGGGGAAAAAAAAACCCCACTGAATCATGATGCTGACTCCACTTAACACCATTTAGTAATTACTGTTAAGCAGGTAGATATAATTTCTAGCAGCACACTTCTTAGATTGCAAGGCTTAATAGAGGAGGAATAAATTTTCATGATATTGCTAAAAGTAACAGAAGAGAAAATGTCATAACTATTAGAACTGATTAGAAAATAATATCAAAATTGCAGGAAGGAAAAAAAAAAGGCAAAAAAAAAAAAAACAGTGAGCTTCCTTTTTAACAGAGATAAATAAAAAGAAAAAAAGAGAGACAAAAATTTCCATGGTTCTGTTTCTTACCTAGGAGAGACTGGGCTGTGCTTTCCAGCAGGTCATAATCACCTAGAAAAGTGGAAATTGGGTATGAAATTGTTTTGACTGTGTTTTCTATTAGAGCCCAAACTGGTCTCTGTGGAAATCAGTGAATGGAGCGCAATTGATTTTTATTTGTTTAGATCAAGCCCAAAGGCAATAAATACTTGGTGCTGTCTTCTCAGGAAGTAAACACAGCTCTACTTGAGAGTTTAAATCAAAGCTGAACCTCTAAATTTAGAACTAAAACCACATACAATAAACAGGGGCAAAGTTTATTGCAAAAATACACAAGACAAATCATTTTTCTATAGGAATTTACATTTATGATCCCCAGGTATTTAAATACGACCAGTTTTCAGAGAATTAATGAAAAATCATTTCCATCCATCAATGACCAAGAGCAGTGACTAATTGTTTTAAATAAGATAGTTTAATTTTGTGGCTTTAGGTAAAATCACATTGATTTATAGAGACTTACGAGATTTTTCACTTTACTTTCTGTGCAAGTATTACAGTTAAGTACATGAATCATTGTCATAATGGTTGATACACAGACAACTTTTTAATAATCTGAAATTATCATGTGCACACAATTTTTGGGAACAGAAGTACTGAGGATGTAGGCAGTACAACTGGTTCTTACCTGCATGGGTTTGTCCCAAGTTATCCACTTCCCAGCCTGAAATTAGAAGAATGAAAAGAATTAATTCATAATGATAAAAGGCTGCAATTTAATTTTGATCAAAGTTTGACCCCCATGAGAGGAATGGATGCAGCAGAGCCCAAGGAAGAACTGCAAGTTTAAGTCTTTATTTCTGTATTACCCCTGTGTATTTATGAGTGGAAAAGGGTTTTCAGAAGATAGTTGATATTGTTAAATATCTGGTTATCAGGAAGTTTCATCAGACTTTAGGAAGGATAAGAAAAATGCATGTAGGAGCTTTTTTGTGGATTTTTAAAAATATTATTATTTAGGGGAATGTTCTGAACTAAGAAAGACTCACACATTTCCAAAACTCTGTGCCCAAACCCACACTGCTTAATACCCTAAAACCACAATTATCACAGTGGAAGATGATAAAACCTCGGGTGTCGCTCTGATTTTTTTCAACCTTCTGATGTTTGCATTTTTGTAGTGACGTTTCTCACAAATTGTCATGTAAACAAAGTGATTGCTTATCATTCCTCTCTTGGAGAGGGACAATTGATGGACTTCTAGTTTGACCAGTGGTTGGAGAGGTGTCAGCCTCGTTTGTCCAATCTGTGGTCATTGTCCAAAATCTATATAAATTGAGGTCGAAAGATAAACTTCCCTCTTTTTGCCCTGACAACTAACTGTGTGTGTGTCCTTCATTTCATGTCCTATAGTGACACTTGGGTTTACATTAGAAATCTCCCTTTCCCTTTATTTTGCTCTTCCAAAATAAATTTTTGGAGAAAACCCACCTCCCAACCCCTCTTGCCCGATATTTAATCTGAATTGGGCTGAAAATCCGACTTTGCCGGATCCTGGGTGGGTTCTGGCTCAGCTGGGGATGCAGGAGGAGGAGGAGCTGCCTTGAGCCAGGGAGTGGAGCTGCTGCACCGCGCACAGAGCAGCCTCGGGCAGCTGCTGCAAATCGCTCCGACCTTGCCCCAAAAATCAGGGAAAAAACGTTTCTGGCATTTCGCTGACCACCACGGCAGGATAAATGTCCGCATCGGTTCAGTTCTGCATCCTCTGGAGCGGCCACAGGGCTTCAGGTTGTTCCCCTTTTAACCCTGTTGGTCAAATGTTAATTTGGGATTGGAAAAAAACTTCATCAAATTGTAGGAGAAGGGTTTTATTAAAGGTAAAAATCCAAGCAAAGAGTGATTTTGATCCTACTGAAAAGGAGAAAACACCTAAAGAAATAAAATAATAACGGGAGGCTTTTCAGCACAGCATAAAATGTGTGTGGGGGGGTTATTTTATAATTCACATAACGATTTGAAATTCCTTAATTTCTGTGTCTCCTCTAAAGTAAATCAGACGTACTTTTATACCTTTTAAGACAGAAAAAAGAGGGTTTAATGTGAAAATGATGATGGGAGTACAGAAAACTCATCTGAAGCATCAGGCAGGCTGTATTGTGACTTTGGATGAATTATTAAACATGAGTCTGATGCCTTAAGTTTCAGCTTTCATGTATTTCATGTTCTGTGTTGCCCAGGTGTGTAACTCTGTGCCTCATATTAAGTGTCACTCAGCTCTCTGCACAGAACAGGGACACAAAACAAATCCTTTTCCTGCTGCACACCAAGGACAACTGTTAAAATTTTCAGGCCCAAAAAAGCAAAAACAATGGAGGCCTGAGGGGAGAGAACAAGAAGGATGGGACTTCAAAACCTGAAGCTTTAACTGGACAATTAACCCTGATATGGAAATGGACCAGAACTTATCAAAGTGTGAGACCTCATGACCATTTTCAATTTTTTGACCATTTTGGGTCCACCTTGGGTGTAGCCCTGGCCAAGCTCTTGTCCTGCCCAAGGTGTGTCCTTAAAGGCTTTTTAATAAATATCTCCTTTATTCTCCAGCTGTGTCCAGTCTCTGTTCCAGGTCAGCCTCCCCAAGGCATCAAATCCTGCACATCCAACCCACCCGGGACTTTGGAGAGTTGATACTGGAAGCCCCGGTGAGAACACCCGTGGTCTCCACCCTTCTCTGCCCAACTCCAGCTGCTTCCAGGGTTCCACAGGAAGAACTGAGCTTTGATTTTAGGGAAGGAAAGCTTCTTCCCCCAGAGGGTGCTGGGCACTGCCCAGGCTCCCCAGGGAATGGGCACATTCCCAAGGCTGCCAGAGCTCCAGGAGCGATTGGACACGGCTCCCAGAGATGCACAGGGTGGGATTTTGGGCAGGAACAGGAGCTGGACTGGATGATCTTGTGGGTCCCTTCCCACTCAGGATATTCCATGACTCTAATTCCTGGGTATTTTAAGATGTTGGGGCGGTCTCTAAATTCTCAAGAGCAGTCCCTAAAACTCTGGGCAAACATTTTCCAGCCAAGGTGGTTCAACTGCTGCACGGGGCTGAACTGGCCGATGCTGCAGCAGCACTGCGGCCGTGCTCCACATTCCTGGCAGAATATCAGGGATGACAGAATATCAGAATATCAGTCCTGGCAGAATATCAGGGATGGCTCTGCAGAATAGTTTGGAGAGACCTTTTCTTCATCCTAAACCCACCAAATCCCAGGTTTATACACAGCGATGTAGCTCAGCTTTAGGACTTTGTTGCTAAAATCAGAACATGGATGTCAGGTTGTGGTGTGGGAATTTTTTTATCTGTGGGTTTGTCAGGCAACCAGAGGATCAAAGAGCAAACCACCATTGCTTTGTTACTTCTTTCACGGTGTTTTTCTCAGCATCTGCCACTCAAACCAGCAGCTCTGATGGAACGTGTCCCCTAAGTGAGGTCACCTAACTCACCAGCCTGTGCCCAACACAGGGTAGAAAAAGCTGCAAGAAAAACTCCCCAAATCTTCTTTGACTCATAAAAATCCAGCTTTAGTTTATCATTTGTAGAGTAATTTGACTTTAAAACTATGCAGAATTCTTTCTGGAGAAATACCAGGCCAGTATTAAGTAGATTGATGCCTGGTGCTCCTGGCATCCTGCATATTACAGTGATGGCTCAGAAAAAGACATTTCTCTTAAATTTAAATATTTTGAATGTAGCTATTTTTTTTCCCTACAATCTCAAAAGCATGAAATAAAAATTATCATTATTTCATTCTAAATATAGACAGCAGTTAGTCTCATTGATGTTAAAATATTAAATTTTAGTTCATTTTTAATTTCGTGACATCTGTAATGACAGTTAAAACACATTAATGCAGTTTTTCTGCAGGCTTGTTATGGAAATATTTTTGTATACATACTGAAATTATTATTACATTTCACTGTGTTTGGACATTATGAAGAGATTCACATTTCTAACAACATTAATTTTCTGGTTCGTAGGAGCACACAAGCCTTTTATTAACATACATTTCTATATTTGAGCCCTAACTAATGTACTGAAGAAAGCTCCAGTACAACATTTGTCTGTACAGGCTTTTAGGCTTGATTAATCAACTCAATTTTCACTAATAAGTTAAGATACCAGGAAGTTAATTAGATTTACATTGAACATCATGTCCTGAATTACAACAAAAAGTCAAAGTTCATCTATTGAGTGTTGGGATAAAATGAACATATGGACAATTATATTTGTGGGTGTATGGATAGATTTTTGTATTTCTATGTAATTATTTAAATATACGTATTGATATAAATATGTAAAATATGTCTGTATATATACGTAAATATAGAAACACATATTAATATAATATAATATAATATAAT
>VZDJ01000046.1:1687080-1776149 GCA_008694505.1 Cyanoderma ruficeps
ATTATATATTATATATTATATATTATATATTTAATTTCCATATTATATATTATGTTTTATGTTTTGTATATGTTGTATATTTAAATATTATGTATACACACAGATATTTTCTATCTCTATAAACAGATTTATATATATATAAAATATATATATACAGAAACAAATATATTTATATATGTATAAAAGGACATGAGGGAACATGTAGCCACCACATGCCTTGAAATTCCTGCATACTGCTGCTGCTGCCCTGCTCTCAGAGCAAGTTTCTGTATCCTGCAGCAAAAGATGGATATTTACTTGACAGAAATCCACCAATCCAGAAATTGGTGCTGTTTCCTCAGGTCTGAGAATGAAATGGAGTTCAAGTGGATTTGTTTTGTGCACAACATTAAACATGTTCACACAGAGAGAAACAAGACCTGACCTTGCATCTAAAGGGTTGTAAGGAATCTCTCATCTTTCAAAATATTACCTCAAAACATTGTTTTTCTGGGTTAAATTTTCACCTTAGTGCCTTTGAGGCTCTAGAAAGACCTCAGTAAATTTACTCTGCTGTCAGTGATGGAGTGGACAGGACTACAGGACCCCTCACAGGGTGGGCTTTCCCACAAACCTTCCTTGTTTTCCTACTCTTAGGACACAAACAATGAGAAATCGGTGTGTTCGACTTCACTGATGAAGAAGAGAAAGGCCATTTGTATGATTACACAGTGATCTAAAGAAATGCATTGCTCTCTCAGAAATGAAGAATAACTAAAATATGATTTTCATCTGCATTTTCACTGGGAACACATTTTTCAGGGGTTTAATTCAAGGGTTACGTTTATAAAGGACTTTTGAGAAGAGCACATAGTGACACAATGAGGAGGAACAGCTTTAAACTGAAAGTGGGCAGGTTTAGGTCAGGTATTAGGAAGAAATTCTGGACTCAAAGACTGAGGAGGGCCTGGGACAGGGTGCCCAGAGAAGCTGAGGCTCCCCTGGATCCCTGGAAGTGTCCAAGGCCAGGTTGGACAGGGCTTGGAGCAACTTGGGATAGTGGAAGGTGTCCCTCCATGGCAGTGGGTAGCACTAGATGAGCTTTAAGATCTTTTCCAATCCAAACCATTCTATAATTCTATTATTCTACGATAACAATATCTCAAATATCATGATTTTATGACTTATTTGAATAACCCCTGTGCTTCTCATATGTAGTTGAGCCCAAACTATGGAAATATGGACACGACAGCAGATAAACAGTGCCTTAGAACAGCACTTATTAAATCAATAATTGCTCTTATCAGTCAATAAACTCCTAAGGAAGCTGCTGTAATTCTCGAGACAGGATGGTTTATCCAGTGTATTGACAGGTTGTGTTATTTTCTGTTTGACCAGACTTAAGTAAGTGTCACTTTTTGGGAAGCAAATCTACAATTAATGCTTTAATTGACATTGTTAATTAGATGTTATTTGCAGCACTGCTTAGAGATCCTAGAGAAGATCTATCAGAATGCTGAGTTACCAGTGCCAAAGACCAAGTACAGAAAATACTCCTTATTTGTGTTTTCTGCAGGAAGAAGTAAAAGAGGGAGGAAAAAAATCCAAGGACTTGCCAATGGCTCCCCATAGAGTTGGTGGCAGAGACCCAGACCTTTCCTGCCCTTTTCTTGCACATTTATTAGACTTTCCTCTTTGATTTTTATTTACCGAGACCCAGAACTCATAATTCACCCCTCACTATGCAACAGCTGATGAGAAACTCGACGACAGCAATTGCTCCTGATTTAAAGTGGACAGGGATGGGGGAGCTGAAGCCAAGAACCAGCTTGGGCACCATGAGCCTCAGAGCCTTTTAGATCTCCTCCTTGGTGCCAAATCTGTGCTGGCTGCTCTCCACCTCCCTGGCCTCCTGTGCCTTTGTTTATCTGAACACAACTTGCGTTTAACCCTTTTGTTCCAGCGTTTGTCCCTTATTAGTGGCGGGGCAGGAGGGGATGAAAGGCTTCCAAACCTGTTTGGTCCTGATCTGGCTTGCCCACGCTTCTCCCCTAGTCCTGTTGTTTTCAGCTCACTATTGTGGGTTGGAGGGCTGCTCCACAAAGGTAATTCTCCAAAAGGTTTTGGGTTTTGACAGCATTAAAATCAACGTGCAAAGCCTACACTGTTTTTACTGCACGTTGTGTCCCTACAGAAAGTGCAGTGACTGGGGCAGGGAGAGGCTGCAGAAAACATTTACAGCCCCCTGTTATCCTGCTGTCCAGCTATGTGGATTACGAGCTGGCCAGGCAGGAGTTTAATTTTTTCTTTCCTGTTTTATATAGCACCGATTGGAAGTTTTACATTCCATTTCTAAACGTGAAATAAACCAGCGATCTCTCGCTCCTGACTTGGTGGCATCCACCACGCTGAGCCTCCTCTCTGCCTTCCCCACGGCTGCCTGCTGCTCTCCTGTTCCAGCAATCTGTTCAGCCGGCTGGCAGAGCCACAGTCAGGAGCAGCAGGCTACTTATCAGCTTTTCTGCAGCTCTCTGAGCTCCCCACACGGGTTCTGGTTCCATCCCCTGCCCGCTGCTTCCCTAGAAGGGCTATCAGCCCTCTGCCGGGTTCTGTGCCTGCACACACATGATCCCCTCCACACATTATCCAACCATCCCAGATCCTTTGTTATGGCTCTTTGTGTTTTCCAGAGCAGCTGTGGCTGCCTCTGGATCCCTCGAAGTGTCCACTGCCAGGCTGGATGAGGCTTGGAGCAGCCTGGGATAGAGGAAGGTGTCCCTGCCCATGGCAAGGGGTAGGAATTGAATGATCTTTCAGGTCATTTGCAACTGAAACCATTCTGTGATTCCATAATTGTTTGATTAATCCAAGATTAGCTGCTTGGATTTTACAGTCTCCTTATCAGGATCTGTAGGAAGTAGCAGGCAGGGAAGGTCACTGAGTTCATGGCCTTACAGGTTCACACACCTTTCCCTGTGTCAGGTGCTTCCCAAAACTCTTTCCAGGGGTTTGGGTCTCTCCAGCCTCGTGCCCCATAGCCAATAATCTAAACTACAGATTAAAAGTCATTTATACAAGAGCAGCAGGTGACAAGACAAGGGGGAATGGAATTTCAACTGACAGAGAGCAGGGCTAAATGGGATATTAGGAAGAAATTCTCTCCTGTGAAGGTGGGGAGGCCCTGGCACAGGGTGGCCAGAGAAGCTGTGGCTGCCCCTGGATCCCTGGATGAGTCCAAGGCCATGTTGGACAGGGCTTGGAGCACCCTGGGTTAGTGGAAGATGTCCCTGCCAGTGACAGGGTGTGAAACTGAGAAGACTTTGAGGGTCCCATCCAACACAAACCATTCTGGGATTCTGTAATTCTGTAATTTACTGTACATCTCCATTTGCCCTGACAAAGGGATTTGTGAACATAATGCTCACACAGAGACGGTACAGAATGAAGTGGTGTTCATTTTATTTAGAAAACAAGAAAACTGGGGCAGAGGATAATCAAGGGTAAGATTAGGAAGCCTTTTCCATGTTTGTATGTTTGAATAAGAGCTGCTGCCTAAGGACATCTGAGTAACCGATCCTGTGGGGCAAACTCATTCCATCCAGTTTATCCACATGAGATAAGTTCACCTGCTTTTTTAAGTCTTCTCCCATAAGGGGCAGAGAGACTGGAATTTCCAGAAGGTGATTGGGTTTAGATACCTGTCCTCTCCTACCACGAGAGGAACAAGCTTCTGCAAAGTCTTTGTAACCCAGGTTTGTGGAAGACATTGCAGTAAAGGCAGGGACAGACTGATATATAATTAATTTCTTCCTATATCCCAGTTTACCTTCAGGCCACAAGGATAAGATCCAGTGAATCATGTCTGGAAGTCATGGGAGAATTCCAGTGAGGTCCCATAGGGAGAACAGAAAGGTCAGAGCACACAGCGCTGGCTAAGGTAGGACTGATGCACAGATATGATCAATATCATTTAAAGGAAATCATGGCTTTATTCTTTTCTTCCTCTTTCCTGTTAAAGGATGTGAAACTAGAAGTGGACTGAGGTCACCATAGCAACTAAGCATCATCTAAACGTTGTGTGAGTCCTTCCTTTGAGTCTGGCTGTCACAGGAGCATCCATCAGAGAGCGGGATCAATGCAATTACTATTGAAGGGTCTCCTAGCTCTGAAGAGGGCAGGGATCATATCTGAGAGAAAAACAAAAGTTTTTCCAACAAGAACCATGAAAAAATTGGAAATGTTGCCCAATGGAGACCATCAGTTCTGAAATAACTCCTAGAGAAGAAAGCAAATTAAATGCTTTGCTCACAGGTAAGAATGAACGTGTGCCCACCACACCTAAACTCCTGCCATCACCTGGAACTCTTTTCCCAATCATTTGGGTCAAGAGGAGAAACATGAACAGAGCAAAGACCATTCGGAAAGGTTGAAGGGTCTGCTCATGTTGCCCCTACACTGATACCTCAACCTATTGCACTCCAAGTGTTCTCCAAACCACTCTCAGCAGCTCTCAGCATCTTCCACCTTTGCATTCTTCCCAAAGATGCAGGATTTTTTTTTTTTTCTCCAAGGCCAAATTAGCTCTCAGGTCATTGACAAAGTTCTTGAGCTGTGTTGCAGCTTTCCCCTGACCACTGCAGGATGTCCTCCTGTAGAGGACCAAGGACTTGATCTTGAGCTGAAACGCTCTTGCTCATGCCGCATGTTTGAGTATCAGAGGCACAGAGCCTTATGTCCCCATAATTTGGTGGGAAAGGCCATAAAATGTCTTTTTTTCTGCTAGAAAACATCTGAGAAGCCCCAGCTACTTGATTAGAAATGTAGATCCAGTTACTGTTCTTTGATGAGAGCATTTTCCTCCCATTTTCTCGGCACTGCAGATGGACTTTGTGATGCTGTGACCATGGAGGCTTATCTATAGCTTCTCCTCCTCTCTTTGGAAAAACTGGAAAAATCCCATGGCTTTACTGCCTGTGCAAAGCCCAGGGATGAAAACCAGCTGGAAATTGCTTGTTATCTATCAAGTGCCATTTTATATATACTTTTTTTTTTCTTTCTCATTTTTTAAATTTTTCTTTAATGGTTTATATATGAAATAGAAACCTTTGCACTGAACTCAATTGTGAGTGCTATGTAGGATCTTATATAAAATTAAGGATGAAACAAAGGTTTCAGAGTCCTCCCATCTTTCCCAACAGTCCTGGTTGCTTCAATAAATAAATATAAATAAGCTCCAATGGCTCATTATTATTCCCATGATGAGAATGCTGGGATGGGTCATACATGTTTTCCAGAGAAAACTTGGTTACAGGGCTTTCCCTCCCTGTTTCCAAGAAGTATGTTGGAATATTCATCCAGGCAAAACATCCTTGAAGAGAAATCTGTGCCTTTGCATTGATCTTTTGCCTTTTTGACAGGCAAATGAAATTTCCAATTTCACTCTGCTGCAATGCTGACCTTAATTTCAGTACTAGCAACAAAACCCTTCATCTTTTACCTCAGTAGAAAATAAGCACACAACCTTCCAGGGATATTCGGGTGTTTAGGAGACCCTGATCTTTACCAGTCACCTTTTCTTCCTGTCTAAACAAAAAAACTATCAATATATAACCCAAACTAAAAGAAACTGTGGCTTGCAAATGTTTGCAACAGCTTTCACTTTGCAAAGTCAATGACTTATTGTCTTTTCACCCAGTTTGGTGGTTTTGTACCGTTTTTCCACGCTAGCTTTTAAAGGCTTTACCAGGACTGTCCCCCCAGAAAGGACACAAAAGCCTCTCCACATTCGAAGACGGAGCATCACTTCCCCTCTCATTAACTCTTCCCTTGTCATCTTATTCTAATTGTTTAGGCATAACATCTAAACTCAGGCACAGACTGCTTCCCAAATCCAATTAACCCTGTGTTCATAAATCCCACCGTCCACCCATGGAATCTCTAGTGCAGCACTTATGAGGCTTGGGGTTCTCACAGAATCAATTAATCAATTAATTAGTGCAACAAAGTACTTGAGTGTTTCCCTGTGTTTTAAATGGGATCAGTGACAAGACTATTTCCAATTTCTTGGGATAATGGAGCTCGTTGCCTGAGCACCGATTGTGTTCAACCAAGAGAAGCAAAAAGCCAAGGAGTTTGGTTCTGAAACGTGAGCATAGGATGCAATTCCCTCTAAACTCTCTAATACCTGATTACATCCTTTATTCCACTGGATTTTAATTAGGAACCCTTAACCCTGATACCAACATAGGATAGGTTTTATGCCTTTGGTAAAAATTAGGAGAATTTTCTCTGTTGTACGTGATGAACCTTGTTTTGTGGTAAATGCAGCAAGGAATGTCCTAAACAGACCATCAGATAATCTCCCTGAATTGCTGGAAGATTCAGTAAGTGCTGCTCGTATTTATTATTTGGATTTGTGAATGAAAGCGTTTTCCAAATGTGGAGCATATGCTCAGAAACTGTCTATTATAGTTTGTGCTATTTTTTACTGCAAATCAAAGGTCTGAAAATATGTTCATTTCTGATCTGGTTATTGGGTTTCATTCTGTGGTCCATTTGGGTGTGTGTTTATAGGTTCCAGAATATTTCAACTGTATAGCGCAAAGCAGAAAAAAACAAGAGATTTTGCTTCTGTAGATTTCCATTGCCAAGCAGTATCACCTCTGGGTAAAAGAAGGGGGGAAAAAAACCACAAATAAGAGAAAATTCTCCAACTGGGAGTGCAGATCACTGTGTTAGGGCCATCTCTGGGTCTTGCTGTGTCCTACTGAATGGTAACATCACAGCTTGACGTGGTTTTCTTCTTTTTACCTCAGCAAAGAAGCTTTGGAAGGCTTTAAATACGTCCTGCTGTGGAGAGGGTGTTCCTGGAGCCAGTGCTGGGAAGGCACTGGAGAAACAGTAACATACAACAGAGAGGTCACGGAAGCACCAGCTCCTGGTTGAAAACAATGATTGATAGATATCAACCAAAGAAATCCATGTGGAAGAGGAAAAATAAATAATTTTTGGGAGCTATCTAGAAGGATAGACACTGGAATCCCTAATTTACAAGATGAGAAAAGACTCAGGAACTAGTAAGATTTTTTCCATTGGAGGAAAGGAATCTCCAGTGGAGAGATTTTGAGAACTTTCGTTCACAGTCTGCATCTGAAAGGAATGAAATATTCCGGTGATTTTGGGGGATCAGAGAGGTGAAATGAAATGTTAGAAGGCAGAGTCACCAAGCACACAAAATTCCACTTTGAGCCTCCTGCACGATGTTGACAGTAGCTCAAATGTTACTCCTTGGTTCTACTGCAGTGAGGGTTAAAGCAGAGCAGATTAAAACCAGCAACAGCTGGTATTTTTAGCTAAATAACCAGCTAATTTTTCCAAAAAGCATCCCTCCAGATGACAGCTTAATTAGTTAATTTTTCTCTTCTAGTCTCTTTTATTTTTTTCCCATTTTACACCACATGGAAATCAGACAACCAAGTACAGGCAGCCAGATTCCTTTCTGAAATTCATAAAACCAGCAGTGGTTTCATTCACCTCCAGACAAGCATTTGAGAGGGGTCAGACAAAGGATCTTCTACAAGTGCCCATTGATTTCTATTCACTGAACCAGAAATCCGTGTGATCATTCAGAAATTCACATAAAAAATTAAAGCCAAATGAGGTATTTTCCACCCACTCTTTAAGATTAGCACACCCCATGATTTCCCTGTGATTACGTTGTACTTTGAGGTGCTTCAGAGCACAAAACTTTGCAAAAGTATAATTTAAAGTTATTGCTGCATTTGTAAGAATTATCTATGTCCATATAAAAATGTTGCTGTACTAGGAATGATTTTGCTATTAATAAAAATTAGTGTCCATGCCCAGCCTAGCTCCATATTCTAGAAACAGAGCAGCAGCCAGAGGACACTGTAACAATCCCTAAAATGTGATTATCCATGTCTTAGAAACATCATAATTCTCTAATAACCCGTTATTTAGGGAACCATCATGAAATGTGACTTTTTTCATTAAACCCTCATTGAACAAATACACTTGGCTAATTAAAATCAGCAGCAAGGATGGCAAAGCTGGTGCTGATTCACCCCAGAGAGTGCTTTGGGATGTTGGCAATTCCACCTTGGGGTCAGCAGTGCATCCCCAGCCACATCTGCTGAGATTTCCAGCCACTCCAGGTCTCCTAAGTTGTAGTGTAGAATGTGCACAAAGTATTTTATCACCATCTTCATGAGCTGTTGAATCCAATTGCTGGAGCAGTGTTTCCCAGACTCCTTCCCCCTGGGCTATCCTCTGTTAATGTCCCATCAGAGGCCTTGCTGTATGACTGTAGATAACTGCCTCCGGGATTATCTCTCCCTAATGGGCCATCAAGGACTCCCTGTATCATCATCCCATTGTGAGATGCTCCACCCAGGGGGAGGAACCAAGCATTCTCACCTGGGTATAATCTGGGATTTGGGGAGAGTACAGGCAGCCCTTACCCACTGGATTCCCAGAGGACCAGAGCTACCAGACCATTCTATGGGATCACTGCTTCAGGAAGACCACCTCATCTGGACTGCTTCCATTGCCCTGCTCAGGTTGTATTCTGACTCTGTCAGAATTGTATTATTCTGTATTATTGAATAAAATTGTATTCTTTTGTATTATCGCATTTATTTTGTTTTGTTTTATTTTATTTTATTTTATTTTATTTTATTTTATTTTATTTTATTTTATTTTATTTTATTTTATTTTATTTTATTTTATTTTNAGGTTAAATATTTATTTGTTTATCTAATGAATTATGAATCTTGGATTTATTCCTAGTGAACAGATGTCCAAAAACCCCTCAAACCCAGCCCTACATGAGGTAACAGCTGTCGCTTTTATTTGGGATCCCGTGAGGAGGTAAAGGAAGGTGATACGTGTTTCCACTGGATGGAATATTCCTCCCTTAGGGTCATGCTGTCACAACCTGAGAAAATTATTTAAAAATGTTATTACAGCCCTTTGTTTTATACAGGTAAAATAAATACAGCTAGCAATGAATAAATAGAGCTTATATATATGTGTGTGTATGTATATATATATATATTTAATTGCTCCTCTAAAGGCTCTATTATTTTTGTTGAAAGAAATTCTTTTTAATGCAATTTATTATTTTTTTAAATAATTTTAAATAAAAAGTGAAGTAAAACTAGTAAAAAAAGTAAAAAAAGTAAATAAAAAGTTTTAAAAATACTTTAAATAAGTAAATTCTTTATTTAAATAAATAGAAATTGTAAATATATAAAATATAATAAAAATCCCGATTTCATTTAAATATATAAAATGTTTTGTTTAAGTATAAAAATAAATATAATAAAAATCTAATTATTTTATTATTTTATTCAGATAAATAAAGTTAATAATAAATTTATATTTAATGATAAAATAATAATAAATTAATAAATAATCTAATCTTCTATTTAAAAGTTTTTTCCATTAACAGGTGACCATTTACTTAAGACCTGGAACGAGGCAAATAGAGTTCATCTTGTTTCTGATGTGGGTCATGGGTTAAGTGACATTGGTGATGGCTGTGCCTGAACATGCTGGACTGGATGTGGATTGGATGTGTTAAAAGTGAGGATTTCAGAGTTCCTGGAGCTGTGTATGAAATTCTATCTCCTAAAAGTGGTGTCTGTGTGTGGCGATGCAAAAAAAAGCAGATTTTGGAGTCAAGGCTGTAAATGAATAATTAACTGGTAAAATAAACTTGGGGAAAAAGGGTCCCGGGGGATAGTGACAAGCTTGTTCCTCAAAGGACAGTGCTAATTAAGGGATCTGCAGTGGGTGCTGGCTGCTGGCAGCAAATGGACCAATTTGTGTTAATTACCAGTGCAGGGACAGAACGATGTTTATGTCTCATTTCCACAGACCACAAAAGAAGTGTGATGGCACTTCTGGCTCTCCCCAGAAATCTTTAATTCCTCCCTGAACCCTCAGCATGAGAGCTCCTCACTGCTCACCTCAAGCCTATGTTCTTCTTCAGCACAAGCAGAACCTGCTCTACATTTTAATTATTTGCTAAATTAGATTACAACTGTGTTACCCAAGACTCAAACACAGACTTGGGTCCCCACTGAATTCAG
Source organism: Cyanoderma ruficeps (assembly GCA_008694505.1). Taxonomy (NCBI): domain Eukaryota; kingdom Metazoa; phylum Chordata; class Aves; order Passeriformes; family Timaliidae; genus Cyanoderma; species Cyanoderma ruficeps. Next base: position 1,697,175 of record VZDJ01000046.1, read on the forward strand.
TGAGACCCAGGGGCAGAGTATTCCCTCTAGCAGTTAAAAATTTGTGGTATTTTCATATTCTGTAGTCTATGAAGCATTTTTTTTCACACCTTCCCTCCCGCCCCATGCACATTCACATTTCTACACACAAATATTCTGCTTTTCTGCAATTTATTTATAGCTGGAGCCCAGCTGTAGAGTTTTTGATGTCTCTTTATCCTGAAGATCTAAGTGAGGTTTTACACTTGTGCTGGCCATGAGGTTTTACCAGGCAGAGGTGAAGAACAAGGAGAAAATACTTTACCATCTTCAGAGATGATAAATCTGAACAGTGCAGGACACTTGACAAAGACAATTTCTCCCACACTTGCAGGTTTCCAGCATGTGATATTGTCCCACATTCCTGGGCAACCTGTGGAAGAGAAGGAGGGATAAAATGCATTAGTGGTGGAAATCCATCCCTTTCCCCACACTGTTATTGTGGTTGGTTCTTCCTTCTAGAAATAAAAATATTCTTGTTTAGAATAGTAAACAGTGCCAATTTTTCTGGGGAAAAAAAAGGTATTTTTCATTCATAGGAATAGCATAAAACCCTTAGTGGCGTCACACAGTAATGGGCAGACTCTACTCTCCCAGAAGATGACATTCCTTAGTCCCAATTAAATAATTCCAACATGCCAGAAACAAATTTTCCCTTGAGTATGAAATCTGCTGCCATTTAGTTATCATTCAGAAGTGCTGGGTTAATTGAAAAAAAAAACAAAAAACAAACCACAACAAAACAAAAACTACGGATCATATCTTTGATTAAATGCTATGAATTTCTGTGGGGTTTAATCCTTGTAAATGTTTGGGAACTCGCTCATTTTGGAATTTGCCTGAAAACGGAAAAGCAGTTTCTGCTTCATCCTGCAGCCATTTCTGTGGATATGTGAGACGAACTCACTCTTCCATCCTGCTTATTTTCTAAAAAACTGTCCTTCCTCACCAAAGAAATGTCCTAACATCATTTATTATTTTTACTGCAGTCTTTGCTCTGGAGAACATAAACTCACAATGTCAAAAGAGGATTTTTTTGACCTCTAATGATTTCATGCATAAGCTAAAAATAGATTCAGGTCTTTAATAACACTTTGAAGATGAGGCTTCACGTAACAAACTTCGAAGCAAAGGTCTGAGGTAAAAAATCCCAATTTCCTGCTACATGAATGCGGGAAGAGGAGGTGATGGGACTGTGGGTGGGAGCTGTCTTCTCTTGGGATATAAGAAAAATTAATTTAAAATTTATTGTAAATACAGTAAATGAATCCAGCTCCTGCTTCTTTCTGGTCTCTGTGCCAGAGGTGTGAAAAACTGGCTTTCAAGAAGAATAAATGTTCCTGTAATTCTGCAAACCACCATCTTACCAGCTCACAAACCTAGAAGGCTTATCCAGGGTACACAAAAAACCCAGAGCAATCTCTCAAATTTTCTACTAATTATAAAAAAAGAAAAAAATTACTTAGAGAGTGAATCTCAAATGAAAACTATCTTTTGCCTCAGCAGGAAAAGAAAGAAAACCCAAACTGAAATATTTCCACTGCTTATTTGCGTTTGATGTTGAGATTGAGCAAATAACTCTATCAACTGAAAAAGAGCCTCCAGCTTCATGATTTCCTACGAGGTTTTCTGTCAAAATTCTCTCCCTTTCACTGCGTGCCAAGGGAAATAAAACCTTCAGGAAAAGCAGATAATACTTCCAAGTGTTACTTTCTGCCTGGCACGAGTCCAGTGCAACGAGATGTGGGTGATGGACTTGTAAAAGCTGTGTGGGCTCCATCAGCTCTGGCCATAGGAGCAGATCCCCATCAGTGGAGGAAGAGTTCTGTTCTCAGGACAGGAACTGGTGCATTTTTATTTATTTTATTTTTTTCCATCAGCTAAAGTGGTAGCAAATCCAGTCCTGTGCTTTCTCACAAAAAATACAAGGCTGAGAGTACCAGGTGTGGTGAGCAGAGCAATTCTGTGTGAGCTGGTGTTTGAAATATTAGGTCAGGGTCAAACAATGTTGTTGTGATGTTCGACATCATAATAACAAGACCCACCAGACCCACCAAAACACAAAATTGTGGCAAAAATTCTCATTAAATCATCACAGGAGCTGGGGAAAAAAAAAAAAAAAGAAATCCTTTACATTTGCTCCTCTACCTCTCTTCTCCCACTCCTACCCCAGATGGTTTCCTCTGCCAGATGAGGATCTCATCCCATGAATGCTGTAATGCACTAGAATATTTCTAAAAGTCTAAAAGGTTTGAAAGGTTTGGAATCTCTCAGCACACAATGGGGACATTGGGATGACCTGTGCAGGGCCAGAAGTTGGACTCCATGATCCTTGTGGGCTCCTTCCAGCTCAGGATATTCTGATTTTATAATTTTGTGATCCTGTTTACGTACTAAAGATGGAAATCAAGATCATGTTGAGTGCTATTAGATTTTATTGTCTTTGATAGCTTGTGTCTGTCCACGCAGCAGGAAATGCATTTTCCATGTAAATCTGAGGATGTGCAGTAACAGGTTTGTAGCTCACTGAAGTGTGGCACCATGTACAAAAGTAAATTATGTGTGAACATCCACGTTAATGAGACATTTGCTTACAAGAGATGCTGGAGATAATCAGTGGTTAATGAGATCTTTGGAGAAGCACCTGTTGGTCTTGCTTGAGTTAACCGTGTTGAATAGGAATGGGAAAAACTTTCTTATTTCTTCTTCTTATTTCAACGTAGATGCCTTCCAATATATAGATATTATCCAGCAATGGATAATGCGAACCAGGGAAATGCAAAGATATCCTCAGGCTGCAGAACAGGAACAGCCACAGTATAAATATCCCACGGCTGTGTGGACGAAATTCAGTTATAGCAGGTGGCTGATTTTGTGGTAATTCCATGCAGAGATAAAAAACAGCCCCGTTTTAAAAAGAAATTACAAGTTCATTGTGTAAGAAACAACTGATGTGCTGACACTGGGAGTGAGGGGAGAGAAGCAGCAAGTCAAGTAATTTACCTCAAAATAGGGGGAGAGATGGAGATTGTAAAGAATTCTTCATCGATAAGAACGTTGTCTGATCCCACTTGGAAAAGCGTATTTGAAACAAACGGTTTAGAAGAGCAAAGAAAAGGATGACAACCAAAAAATAAATGAAAATTAAATGGAATAAAGGGCAGCATGCACAATCTCCCTGGATTTGTAAACCAGGCTGCAGCCAGAAATTCCTGCTGGGTGAAATCTGCCCACGGAAATCAAAGTGACTTGAGTGTGAAACTGCCCAGCAGGGTCTCCTCTGGCACTGATGGGGTCTCCCTACTGCCCAGTGACGTAGGGATGCCCAAAAGGGCCTGGAAAGAGCAGGCTCACACACTCCAATAGAAGCTGGACAAATTTTCCGAATTTTTAGCATCTTAGGAAATCAGTAATAAGAAGGAATAGTTTTAAGGTATAAGATTTACATGGGACAGAATGAAAAAAGAAAAAATTACAGATAGTGGTCTTGATAATGAATGGTCTTGGAATCAAAATAATAACAGATTTAGAGAGCCATTAAGATTGGAAAAGCCCTCTCAGAACACCAAACCAGCACTGCCAAATCCACCACTAAACCCTGTCCCCAAGTGCCACATCCATGTATTTTTTGAACACTTTTAGGGGATGGTGATTCCACCACTTCCTTGGGCAGCCTGTGCCAATGCTTGACCACCCTTCTAGTGAAGAAATTTTCCCCAATATCCAATCTAAACCTCCCCTGGCACAAGCCAAGGCTGTTCCCAGAAAGCACCAATCCTGCTTTCCCTTCCCTGCACTGCCACCTGCAGCTGGAATTCCTGTGGGACTCATCCCACATAACACAAGTGGTGCAAAACTTGGCATCTGCTCCTGGGTAACTGCTTCGGTCCTTCTCATAGGATGGGCAGAGAAGTGTTTCCATTTATTCAGTTATTCCATGTATTCACCCCTCTCCTTTGAGGGATGGATGACCCTTTGGGAATCCCTATCCTGTGCTGCTGACTTTTGAGGAAACAAAAAATCATGCAACTATAGATTAAGTCTGGATTAGCTGAACTTCAGATGTCTAATTATTTGGTTTTTTTTCTTACCCATATGCCCTAGTCAGCAAAGCAAAGTTTCCTCTGAAACTTTCCAGACAGGAATAATCCCATTTTAAGGTGGCACTGATGGGGAATCACCCTGTGAAGTGAACTTGCATCTCCTCACTGACTACACTCAGTGGGAGGGTAAGGAAAAGGTTAGCTTAGACAGCTGCCTTTGAAATGGTTTGTATAATGTTTGCATTCCCTACAGGTGCTGTGTGATCTTCTGGGGTAGAAATGAACCAACTCTGTTCTCTGGTCAGAGGGATCACCAGTGGCTCCACAATCTCCTTTAGACACTTCCCAATCCTGAGAAAAGGAGTCCAGCTGAGGTCTGGGACGTGTCCCTGAGGAATCTGAGCCACAGGGAAGCCACGGTGGCTGCTTTTAAATCCCTCATGATCAGTCCCTCTATCTCTGCCTCAAACTTCTACTTGTATGAGGGGAATAAAATTCATCTTCAGACTGTGAGCTCCATGTGACTGGATCCACTTTGTACTTTTCTTTTACTTCAATAAACAGAGTCCTTTCTGCTGAAGCACAATGTCTGTGTAAATTTCATATTAATTTCTATGTGAATTTCAGATTGTGGGTTTTATATTGTGGATTTTATATAAATTTCATGCAAAGCCCATGAAACCTAAGATTAAATTCCACATTGTTGAACCTGAGGGAGGCTCCTCACACGCCTGAGGATGGATCTGACTTGGCAGCCACTGGAAAAGAACAGCTCTTTCAGAGAAAGGCTGCATTTATTAACAAGGAAACTTATTTTTATTATATTATTATTTTATTAATAGGTATTAATAATAACCATTAATATAATGATATTGATAATTATTGATAATTATTATTAATAGATGTTATAATTGTTATATTTATTATTAATAATGTTAAAATATTTTTGTTTACTGCAGAGCATTCTGATGCATTTTTAAAATTATACCCAGCATTAAAACCATTCTAGTCATTCTGCCTCCATGGACGTCCTCACAAACCTTGTTCCCATTTTTTATTTCACACTCTCTCTAACCTGCTACTCTTGGCAGCTGAAAGGCTCCCACTTGCCTGAAATTTCTGGACAAGAACCAAGAGGAAAGAAAAAAAAAATAATCCCCAAAGCAAGCCGTGCTGGCAGGAGAGCAGTGATAAACAGCTCTTCTGAAATTGCCGATGGTCCTCCTGCTCGGAATCGGAAGAAAAAACCCTCAAAACAATATTAGGACTGATAACATAAAGAGCAGTCTTTTAACGAAAGCTTTCAGGTGGAGCAGGGAACCCCCAAAATAAAGAGAAGTTAACCTAAGAGCAACATACGATCTGACCAATATGGTTAATTACACATTCTCTGTTTATTCTGCTGAAGATGGCAGGTTATATACAGTTCTATATAGTTTATAGTTAGAGCGACCCTTTCATTGGCATACAGCAAGAGAAAAATGCAAATACACATTGTTTATCTTATTCTTAAGGTGGCTAAAATGTGCTCACTAATAATTGCTCTCAGTGACCTCTAGAAAACCCACCATCTAACAATAATACCTTAACATCTAATTTCTGCTGCACCACAAGTGATTTGTGCAACAGCTTCAAGGCCTCAGGGCCTTCAAGGCCTCGCCTCAGCCAGGTAGGCCTCAGCTGGGTAGTTCAATATCTTATTCTAAGTACAGATCATGCTCTTCTCTCAGAAAATCTGTGACATTCAGGTGCACAACATATCCCTATGAGCAGGCATGGCATTGTATTTTAACAGTTTTTATAAGTTTAATTAATTATCTAAAAACTAAATCCTATAAGAGACTGGTTGCCCTGGTAACCCACCCTGCCCCGCTGGAGTCCCTCCAAGGGGTTCTTAACCCTGTATCTTGTTACATCCCCCAAGTACTGGTGCAAAACAGGATGTCCTTGTTAGAATTCCTTTTCTTCTAGAAATTCTAAAATCACTTTCTCTAGAAATTCTAAAATTATTTTCTCTAGAAATTCAAAAACCAGGCTTTTTCTCGTTGCCTTTTCTAATTAGGGGGGAGAAAATATGCATCTCCAGCTGATCATTTATCTTAGGACAGGTTGCCCAGAGAAGTGGTGGATGTCCTGTCCCTGGAAGTGTCCAAGGCCAGGTTGGATGGGGCTTGGAGCACCCTGGGATAGTGGGAGGTGTCAGGAATTTCAGGAAGGTGACACAATGTGTAAGAAAGGATAACTACTGCTCTGAAGTGTAAAAAAGTGCTAAAAAACGTACAGCTAGTTATTAAAAATCTACAAAGCTACACATACATAAAAAGGCTAAAAATTTTTAGGGATAAGTCCCTTATATTCCTTTTCTCCTCTGTCTAGGGCTGTCTTGACTGTCACAGTTTACTAGTGGGTAGATATAAAACCAGATTTTAGGTAGCCCCAAAGGTGAAGTTCACAGAGATGAAGGAATGGACCTAATTTTAAACCAGTTGAGGGCAGGACCTGTTATCTTCCACCAACACAAAGTCACTGCGTCACCAGGACTGTGCAAAAACTTCTTTTTGGTAGGTCTGTGTCCTGTTTTCTTACATTTTCATAGATTTATGTCCTGTTTTCTTATGGTGCCTGTATCTCAATCTCCTCTCTGTTTACATTCTCTATATTAAAATCCTCCGTAGTCTCCACAACATCCTGCCATGTCCTCATCTTGCCCCAGTGCAAAACACTTCCTCTCATCCCTGACAACTTTTTGGCAAGAGAAGGTGCAAAGCAGAGATGGTTTTTTTGGATGGCAAATCCCTGTGTAGTAACTCACTATTTGCTCATTCCCTCCTCTAAACAAAGTGGGTAGCTCCTACCTGTCTCCTTCTCTATCAAAGTTACTATTTTGATATTTTCTTATATCCAACACCCCTTTTTCAACAATGGGGGACTAAACAAAGGAGTAACAGTGCGATAAGCAATGGAATTTATGGATTCATACACAGGTGATAAAAGACAAGAATTTGCATAAAATTTGTTCCCTTGGCAAATCAAGAGAAAATGTAATTGCATAAATGCTAAACTTCTGTATTTTTCATGTAGGGAAATAAAGGCCTGAGATGAAAATCCACCCTTCTGGCTTACAGCATTCAGTTTGATTTTCAGTTCCTCTCCTCATTTATTGGTTTAAAATATCACCTTCAAGGTCGTATTGCCTTCAGGAGAGTAATATCAAAGGAAACGTAATATAACAAACCGGCATATTAAACTGAATTATGTGGTGCACAATAACTTCTAAAGGGCACACTACATATAAAGCCTTTCAGAGAGAGGGGAATATGAGATAGGAGCTCTCTGTTCCTTCATAAATCTGGGCAAATACCAAAATAAATAAGGGCTTGAGCGTGGCCTGGGTATGGGGATATGATTTCCAAAAGTAATTGACATTTCAAAGTGCAGGTGTCTTTGAGGAGCTCCTGTCACGGAAATGTTGTTTCTGGAGGTGTTTGGAGCTGGGCAGCGACCCTGGAACCCTGTCAGACCCAGCCCAGAGAGCCAACTGTGCTCCAAAAGCAGCAGGATGAGGGAGGGGATTCTGCAGCTCTGCTCTGCTCTGCTGAGATCCCACCTCCAACACAGGAAAGATGTGGAGCTGCTGGAATGAACACAGAGGAGGCCATGGAGATTTTCCCAGGGCTGGAGCCCCTCTGCCCTGCAGACAGGCTGGGAGAGCTGGGAATGTTCACCTGGAGAGGAGAAGGCCCCAGGGAGAGCTCAGAGCCCCTGCCAGGGCCCAAAGGGGCTTCAGGAGAGCTGTAGAGGGACTGGGGACAAGGGATGGAGGGACAGGACACAGGGAATGGCTTCCCACTGCCAGAGGGCAGGGCTGGATAAGGCGTTAGAAACTTTACTGTGGGACACTGGAAGAGGTTCTCAGAGAAGCTGTGGCTGCCCCTGGATCCCTGGAAGTGTCCAAGACCAGGTTGGACAGGGCTTGGAGCACCCTGGGATAGTGGAAAGTGTCCCTGCCCATGGCAGGGAGTGGAAAGGGATGATCTTTAAGTTCCCTTCCATTCTGGGGTTCTGGGGTTCTGGGATTCTTTAGTTTAACCTGAAAGTCCAGACCATAACAGAGCAGAAATGTAACATCAAATGGAATTCCAGAGAAAGTTATAAGAGAGAGAAAGGGGATTTTTTCCCCTTCCCAGTTCTGCTCCTGATAAATTTTGGAATTATGAGAACAAAGTCTATTATTTCCTCTGACCATTGTCCCAGTTATTACACCAGGAAGGTTTTTTCTATCCAAGCAATGCTCAGAGATGCACCTTGTGCTGTCTAACCTGGTATTCACTCACCTCATCAGTATAAAAGCTTTGTGTGTAACTCTAATGGAAGTTCTGCATTTCTTTTACAATGCAGAAAATTAAAAACAACAACAACAACAGAAAAACAACACCACCACCACCAACAACAGCAACAAAACAATCAAAAAAAACCCCAAACCCCCCAAACCCCACAGATGACTTTTGAGGGCACTGCCAGAAAGTTTCTAATTATCACAGAACCACAGAACCGTGGAATCTTTTGGGCTGGGAGGGACCTTCAAGATGATCTCCTTCCACCCCCTGCCATTGGCAGGGACACTTTCCACTATCCTGGGTTGCTCCAAGCCCCATCCAACCTGGCCTTGGGCACTGCCAGGGATGGGACATCCACCACTTCTCTGGGCAACCCGTTCTAAGATAAATGATCAGCTGGAGATACATAATTTCTTCTCCTAATAAGAAAAGGCAATGAGAGAAACCCAACTTTAAGTTTAGATCCGCTGGAATCAGAGGAATTCCACAGTCTCTGTGCCAGACTGGTATGTGAAGAACAATAAACTCTGATCCAACTCACCAGCACTTGACCCACCTCAATATTTTCCATCAGCTGTCCTTACACAGCTGCTGCTTCAGAATAAAGTTACTCAGAACTATATTACGATTATTTAGAATCCCTTCTTTCTGTAATGAGACTTATAAACCACCAGAGCGATTTCCACTGGTGCAGCTTTATCAGTAAAGTGACTTTTTTTTAATGGGGTGACATTCTCAGAGATCCAAGTACAGCAGTGTTTGCAGAGAACTGTTAAAAATATCACCTTAATTAATCAAAGAGAAGGTTAGAAAAAATTATTTGAGATATTTCACTTCTAAGGTACTGAGTTAGTAATAGATTATATTAAAAACTAAAAGGGAAAGCACTCAAAACACTCAGGTTTTTTGATGGGAATAATGGATTTTTATATTTATTATTTTTATAAAATAAATACTCTATTATAAAACTGTGACTTCATGATAAATTCAATATTTTATATAAATTAAATAATGTAAAATATTTTCACTATTTTAATTATAAACACACATTTACTGTATATTATTATCCTAATTATATTATGTAAATATTTTATATTGTGATATATCAAATAATTTTTGTATTATAAATGTTATGAGATATTTTACAAAATATATCGCACTTGATATATGAAATATGCTGTATTTTATAACTTTTTTATTCCTTGACATGGCAAAGATCAACTTTCAGATTGAAAGTTGAGCTGTTATTTACAATCAGAGAAGTGCAAATTCTTTTTCTCCTTTTAAAGCCGTTTAGTTCTTTGCAGTCACGGGATATTTATTTCTAAGGTCACACTTATTGCTGCTCTTGCACTGGCACCTGCCAAGAAAACCTCATCCAAGAACATCTCCAGAATCTTTTATGTGCTGCCAGCCAATTGGCCTTAGGTGAGCTTTGGAGAGTTTTAAAGACAAACTTCAATTTGGCAAAATCTCCGGAACATTTCTTTGTCTAATTAGGCAGGAGAGTAAAAAGCCAATAAGCTGGGAAATCAAGCAGAATTGTTGGGGGTTTTTTAAACCTGCTTTAAATATAATAAAAAGGATTGGCTACTCCTCTCTGAGAAAGTCACCGTGTTGCTGTTTGGGAGGCAGGGAGAGTCGGTGAAATTACTCAAAAAATTACAAGATTTTTGTTGTTTTGTGGTTGTGGGGTTTTTTTTGTTTGTTTGTAGGGGTTATTTTTTGGGGGGGTTGGGGTTTTTTTGTTAGGTTTGGGGAGGTTGGGGTTTTTTTTGGTTTTTTTGGGGGTTCTTTTTGTTTTGTTTGTTTGTTTTGGTTTTGGTTTGGGGGTTTGGGGGGTATTTTTGGGGGTTTTGATTATTTTTTTGTTGTTTGTTTTGGTTTGGTTTTGTTTTTTGTTTTTTGTTTTTTGTTTTTTTGGTTTTTGGTTTTTGGTTTTTTGGTTTTTGTTTTTATTTCCCCCCATCACTGCTGGAGGACAGGATGACAGTCCCAAGCTGCCAGGAGCCCAGGCAGTGCCAGGCTGAGCAGCTGCAGACAATCCAGCCTTGCTCAGGACACGGGATGCGGGAGACCACGGGGAGCTGCTGGAGGCGCCTTTGCCCGGCACCACCTGGTCCCTCTCTCTGCCTTTCTTTTTGGGGGCAGCCAGAACATCATCATTCTCCCCCAGCACCGGTTCTGACTCACTTCCCTCCTTTCTGAGGGGAAGGAGTCGGCATCCTGCACTTTATCAACTCTGTCTGTCATCAATTCTCCGGGCTGAGACAGATGGGGAGAGGGAGCCGCTGCAGCCGTGCCCAGCGGGCTTCTCCTACAGCACACTGCTACAGATTTTAATCCTCACATGGATGGGCTCAGAATCATTTCTGGGAAGGGCACCATAAAAAAACCCTGCCTGAAGGTTGCAGAGTCAAGACAGAGTTTGAGAAGATGGGTTAATAACCGTAAAAAAAAAGTGTTGCTCTTCCACGCTGCCTCATTTTCCCCTTGTCACATCTTATGGCCACAACCTGGCCATAAAAAGGACAATGGTCAGCTGTGGCCTGTCTTCGTCAACAGTTTAATTAATATTATCTAAGCATGCAACTGGTTGTGGCGTTGAAGTAGCTGGATAGAAATAAATGCATAGATATAAAAATATTATATATATTTAATATATTTTTCCCACAAGTATTAATGTGCCTCACAGTGAACCTGGATTTCAGCTAGGGCTAAAAAAGTAAAAAAAAAAATTCCCAAGCTGGAGAGCTGAACGGTCCACTGACAGTTTTGCCAGCCTTGGAGTGATATTTGGCCCATTATGAGATTTATGGGCCTGTGAAGAAGACATCTGGAAAGATCTCTGGGATAAACAGTTGCCATGGAGACAGAGAAAGCAGAAATTTTTTCAGACAGTCTTTTTGGTAATTTGGAGTCTGCATTCCTTTGAAAATGGAGACAGGATTTGATGGCACGGAAGGAGATGAAGGGAAAATTTAACAGCAGGTCTCTTGAGCCTTGAGGATTCACAATAATAAATTCATGGCTTCAAATCTTTTCTGTCTCAGAAGAAAAGAATGATAACATCTTTCTTCGATTTGTTCATTTCTAACTAATCTCACAACAGCACTGGAGTGGGATTAAAATGGGACACAAACCTTGAAACAGTCTCTGAGTTTGAGTCTTAAAAAATCCCAACACAAGAGAACAGGATTTTCAATGGAAATTATTCAGCAAAGCCTGAGGTTAATAGTTGCCCAGTCAATAACATTTGCCAGGAATTTTGACTTGTTTCTAAAAGGATAAATAGACCAAAGAAAACAGGCAAGCAATGAACAACTGAAAAGAGCAACTGACCTCAAGTCTATGTGATTGATAATTGCAGAAATTAAATTAAATTGTGGTACACATATATTAAGATCCCTCAAAAGGATTTACAAATTATTATTCTATCTGTTTCAGGGTAGCTCTGGGCGTAAGAAGATTTTCTGCTCTTTTTTACAGCTGAAAAACAAAACCGAACAAACCACAACTAATGGTGACACTGAAATCTAAATGGTTCTCCAGAGCCACAACAGTAAAATCAAGCTGCCCCTTCATATTCTGACTCCTGCTCCCCACCTTCTTGCTTTTTTGGTGTTTATAAATAGAATTATCTCAGTGGAAAATGTAGGAGAAGATAACTGATAACCAATCTTGGGCCAAATTCACTCCTGCTGTAACCAGAGTGACGCCAGTGGGGACACTCCTGAGAGGAATTTATTCCTTGTTCACTCCTTCGAACCTTCAGAGGGTGAGGAATGACTGAATTAAATAACTTAATTTCTTCCAGCGTGCAAAATTCCATAATCTGACCTGGAAATTGTTCTAGTGGTGAGTCAAACAATTCCTTATTAGAGCTCGTGGGACCTCATGGTCTAGCGAAGGAAACAAAGGAAATAAATACATTATCAACAGCCAGTCCAGTCCCCTGTGAAGGGGGATGTGCACATGCTGCATTTCGTGCTCCTGAACAGGAATAAAATGTTATTTTAACAAAGCCTGTCTCCTTTTCCATACTGAACTTCTCTGAGTGCCCACAACGTATTCAGAGAGTGGAAAAAAATAACACTGCAAATTCAATGGAATCCAGCCTCACTGGAGTCACTGGAAATGGAATGAACAGCACAGAAGATGCCACAAGTATTTCTGATGTTGAGGCCCAGGAAAACACGATAGGTGAAAATGCCCAGAACACCAGAGGAAAAAACAAAATTACAGTTGTGTTAATGCAAAACCTGAATAAATAGAGACAAGATAATCCCTCTTTGCTGGTCTTTGGACCAGCAGAAGTGTGGCGGGTCTGGCTTTCTTTGTCGAAAGACAGGATACACAAAGAATTGGGAAGTGACTGCCAAGAGGACTTGGCAATTTATGGTGAATTTATAGGAGCAGTAACACCAAGAACATACAGAGATGTGGATCAAACCTTCAACAGTGCTGGGTTAGTCACTACCTCCATAAAATACATTGATGGGATCATTGAAAGAAGAAGTATTTTGGAAAGAACGCGGATTTTAACAATATTTGGGGGGAAAAAAGTCTGTGCATTCTCAATTTCTTGTGGCTTACTCCTGCAAATAAGGAGTCAATTCCAAAAGAGATACTTAGTTTCTCCATGTCTAAAGCTCCTGTAAATCAGAGATTAATTGATTTAAAAAATTTAGAGATGGGTTAAAAAAGAAATATGAAACTTAGGCAAGTATATTATTATTCCTTCTTCCCCTCTTCCTATTAGAAAGAGTTAAAGATCAAATAGGAAGGAAATTGTTCTGTAGTCTTTCTCACAAATATGTGTGGGCAGGTAATTACCCTCCCGTATGAAGTAATAAATAATTATGAAAATTTGCATTCATCTAATCAATATTTTTAAATCAGAATATGGAACCATTATGGAAAAATGGAAAATAGTCCCAAAGGGACCTGGGGAGTTCACAGAGATCCTTCCTTGCATCCAGGCAAAATAAACCATAACTAAAGTATCTAAAAAGGAATTTGGGGAGTTCTCATTGTCTGTGACATTTTTATTAGCTGGACAAAGCATTAAAAAAAAAAAACAACAAAAGTATTACAGGGCACAATTCTGTGTGCTTGAGTTACCAAGACCCAAAGACTTCTGGATCCTTCAGTCACTTGAGAATTTATGACTTGCAGGGACAGCAATAACTTCAGTGTCATAGATAAAGACAATAATAAATTTCTTCCTGATATTCTACAAATGAACAGATGTTGTGTTATTTAGCAGATTTAAAATTAAATCCTGATGTAAACCTCAGTTAGATGTAAGTAGGTGTGTATTTATGCAGGTATAGAGTACAGGTTTATACTTATATTCATCTTCAGATAGATTAGTCTGTGCACGGTCTATTTCAGATATAGGTGGAAGAAAAATCAGGAAGCACGCAAAATCCACTCAGTTTATAACCCAAGCGAGAAATCTTATTCATGTGAGCAGGAATGCTCAGCTGCTGTAGCCACACCACTGGAAAATCTCTTTATCAGTTCTCAATCCAGTGGAATGATGAGAAACAAATCAGTGATTCTGGTCTGTCCTGTGTGAAGACAATCATGAAATAATCTTGCTGACTGGGAGAACTCTGTTTAATCCTGCTCAGGATTATTCAGTTGTGATAACACTGGGTTCTGGTGTGGGCAGTTTGCAGGTTAGCAGAGAGGGGGTGGAATTACATTAATCATTAGTTTTTATGGCCAAAAAACCTGAAGCAGACTCAAGTCCTTCCTTGTCTTGGGAATAAGGATGAAGCACGTTCTTAAAATATCCCCAACAATCCTTCAGAACATTTTATTAATTGTTCGTGTTCATTATTTCAATTTGGCTTCGCTCTTGGCATGTGGCTTGGGCATACCCATTACACACTCTAATAATTGTTTTTCTCCTCTAAAGCATTTCCTTGTGCATTGACTTCTGTGTCCAGTAATTTTTTCCAGCCAGGTCCTGGCTGGTCACTCGGTGATGGATCCGTCCAGCCTTGCCTTTTGTTTGGGTTGTGATTTGCACTTGTGTTGTTTCACTCTGCTCCCTTCGATTTATTTTGGTTTTTTTTTTCTGCAAAAGGACACAAACCAATCGATTCCAGCAGCTGTGGGAGCCGGAAATGTATGGCTTGATTACCAAAAGTGCAAACTGCCATGGAAGTCTGAAATGGCTTTTAGGGTAATCAGAAAGACAAGGAAAAGGATCAATAAGAAAAGCATCTGCAGGTGCTCATCCTCGAGACTCAACTATCTGCTCTTGATGGGTGAAAATGAGGCTGTTTAACCAGTGTCCAACTATTTTCGTAAAGTTCCCATTTTTACAAGGTTCTCATTAAGGTTCAACAAAAAAAAAAAACCACAACCCAACCAAACAAACAAACAACAAACAAACACACAAACCCAAACAAAAACAAACAAACAAAACCCCAAAGANAAATCACCAACTAGAAAAAGAAAATAATGTCTATGAACACTGCAAAAAAGAGGAATTCCAGGACTGGGTAGTGGAATAGGCAGCGCAGCTCTCTGAGATTATGGATACACCTTCAGTGGGACTCGGCTTGCTTATTAAGGCACCTTAATTTGCATTTTTTAATATGCAAACTGGATGTAAACCTCTATCTCTATAACTCCACAAGGAGTCTTGGGAGACTCGCCAGCTAATTTGGCCAGTAATTTAGATGTCCAACATCCAGTGATGCAATTTTTCCCCAAAGGGGGCATTTTTTTCCCTAAATACGGAGCCCAGCACAGTTCTCCTGACGGAACCACACACCAAAAATGCCTCTTGGATTCAGTGAGAGTTGAGGTGGGATTGAGAGCAGCAGAATTCCACCTGTTCTTGGTGCTGATAGCAGAACCCTTCCATGGCCAGCTGGGGATTGGCTGCTCTCATTTTGGTAAAAAAAAATGTGTTTACTTATGGAATCATCAAAATTTTAAAGATGTGACTTGTCAAAGATCTTTTACAAAACAAGCTGATCATAGCTATAAATATTTTATTAGCTGGGAAGTGAGGCTGTTGGCTGTCAAGCCATTTCCACATGGCTTAAGGCTCAAAAATATTCAAGTTAAAACTAAAATTGCCTCTAAACTCCATGTTTACCATGTTGTGCAAGAGACAGGTAATTGCTTTGATTCATCTGTAAATAATTTATAAGACATTATACATTCATTGAGCTGTCAAAATCGTGAGCCTTCATGGCATCATCCGGGAGCAAAATTCACAAAGGAAAAGAGGAGGAAAGAACATTTTTTTTTAACAGATCAATTTGAAGTCTTGTTGGCAAATTTTCTAAATTCTATACCTTTCCAACTAATTTGCAGGAATAATGGTTGTACTGGGAAGAAAATGGACTCCAACGTTCAATATTCCTGTTGACAGGAAATGAAGGAAAATCAGATGACACATCAATAGGGCAGAAGGTCTTCCATCTTACTTCTGAAGTATCTTAAATGAATATATTTTCTAAAAATAGTTATAAAATACAGGTTGGTCAAATCAACATTTTTCCTCTCTTTTTTAATTTTTTCTTTTTTCATAGAAGAGCCTACACGTCCACTTTAAGCAAATATTCTGCTAAAGTGAGACTAATTCCACCTTTAAACCCAAGAGTGACATTGGTAAAGAATCCCTGCACCACAGAATAACTTGTTTCTGTGGTGGAACTCATATTAGAAAATGAAACCTCAAGCTGGGAAGCAGAACAGCACAGGCCAAGTTAATTTGTTTTCTTGCTCAGAATGCAAAACTCTCCTCTGTAGAAGGAAATATTGCAACATATTAAGCTTTATGACCTCCCCAAACAAAATATGAGTTCTTTTTCCCTTCATTTCTGTTACAAAGGACTGGAAAAATCACGTGACAGAATTTTCCCTTTGTACATCCCTGTACCCTCCTCTTCCTGTGAGGAATTTGGGGGAAGGAATTGCACATTTTTCATTCCCTGCCTTCTTCCAGGAGCAAATTACCACCTCCACTCTGAGTACTGGATAGCAGCTCATGGGCAAAGCCAAAGATCTCCCTTCCCCACCCTCATCCTCCTTTGTACAGAANAAAAAAACAATGAAGATTGGACCCATAGTTCCTCCTCCCTTGTTCTTCCAGTGCTGGAAAAGGCCAAGAACTTTTTGGGAAAAAAATACAGCTTAGTAAGGGCCCAGGGAGCTGATATTTATGGAATGGTTTGGGTTGGAAATAACCTTAAGGACCATTTAATTCCAATTCCCCTGCCACGGGCACAGAACACATGAATGTGACTTTGTGCAGCTGCTTTTGAGGGTAAATAGGGCTGAATTATCTCGTTTTTTGCCACGCTGAGATAAGTATACACAGAGATTTTTCTACCACTTAGCAGACAGAGCAGTTAAAAAGTTGTTACAGCACTGTAACTTGCTCGTCCATCTGAAGATGATTTAACTTACTGTGCTTCAGTTTTATTTTGCTGAGGAAAAATCAATATGCAAAGCCTGTCAGGAGTCCAAATTATTACACTTATTCAGCTGCATGTATTATTGAGTAGGCAGTTCCCTGTAATGAAGTTCTTGGCTTAAGTCTGTGAGGTATATTAAGAAGTAGTGGATGTAGGACAGAAGAAGCTGCAACAAGAAATGAAATTGTACAGTTGGGCAGTTTTAAGCACTGGCCACCTCTGTGAGAATATCAGTGTGTGGTGAAATCTCATAAGAAAAAAAAAATACATTTCATGGTAAGAACAGGCTAAGAAGACTCTTGAGTCTTTGGTCTAATAAAATTTTATTCACAGCTAGAATTTTCCAAGTGATCCTAGAGTACAGGCAAGTAGAAAAAGGAGTGATTTTAAATAAAATGTCAGAATGTTCCTCCAGAAACCCAAGTGCTGGCGAAGAGGTGATTCTTAAGTGGGCACAGAAAAATCTTCCAATAGAAGTGATCAAAAGAAAGCCATTGAAGTCATCAACAAAATACCATGCGAATTTCTTCCAACCCCTTCTTGCTCCCATCACTTTTATTCTTCTCCCATCAGTGGTCCAAGTACAGGCAACCATTCCCATGAACAAAGGAAGCAGCATCTGGCAAATTTGCTTTCCAGAGCGGGATTTAATGGACCATTGTCAACATCTACATTTGAATGGCCCTCGAAGTTTTTGTGGAGACAGAGAGGAACAGGCGACTCTGGAGAACATTGTCCTCACTGGAAAGCAGATGTTCCAAATGCATCCCAGGAGTCACTCCCTCAAAAAGCAGCTTTTGTTCTGGGACTGGGAAGGCAGCTTTGGGACAACAGCCAAGCTGGAAACACCTAAGGCACAGAAACCTCCAGTTCTGTGAGGAAAACTCACAGAATCCCAGAATATCCTAAACTGGAAGGGACACACAAGAATCATGGAGTCCAGCTGCTGGCCCAGCCAGCTGTTGACAAACCAGTGTCACACAGAGTCTCTGCTGCAGTGACTCTGCTCCTTTTCCTGCTCCTGCCCAACAAACAGCCAGAAGGAACGGGGATCCTGATTGTCATCCTCAGCAATAGGGAACACCATTACAAATGGGGAGCTATTGCAGGGCGCAGAGGGAATGGGAAGATATTACAGATTTCCCATCACACCAGGGGCATAAACATGTCCTTAACACAGTCCAGAGTCCTAATTTCAGTCTGCATTGGTAGATCCTGTTATATTCCCTGGCCATATTTAATGAATTAATCAGCTGCAGAAGCCCAAAGTTGAAGAATTAAGGAAAGGATCAAAATCTGTATTTTGTCTATATTAATGTTTGTATCAGCATCTTTTACATCCTTCTAGGCTTTTATAAGCTCAAGCAGGGATCATAAATTTTTGATGTACTGTCCTTTTTTTCTGAACTGTCCTTTCCTTGCCTTTGGGTAGTTTGACTAAAACAACCAAATTTCCTGGACGTGCTGTGCCGTAATCCTGTGTTTTTCCTGTTACAAACAACAAGTGCTCAGAATTATTCACTTTAGTAATCTTTTTTTCTTTTCTTTGTGTCTACAATCAATGCATTTTTTTCATAGCTTGGTTAACAGCCTTCAGCAAGCCAAACTTCTTCCTTTTTATTTTTTTCCTTAGGATTTTCTTAGGAAACATGACTGCTTCTCTGGAAATGTCTCTCTCTTTTCACTGAGATTCAGAGAATCATGGATTGCTTTGGGCTGGGAGGGACTTTGAAAGATCACCTAGTCCAAACCTGCTGCAATGATCAGAGGCATCTTTAACTACATCTTCAGCGTCTCACCTTTCACTCCAGTCCCTGAAGTCAATGTATTCCCTGAAGCTTTGAAAGTAATTCCAGGGATAAAATGAAGGTGTCTCTGGGCAGTGATCTGTGCTTTGAAGTCTTCTATTTTCCATCCCATTCAGGGAGCCTGGGTGACTGATTTAGACCGGACATGGGGTTTTCAGGAACCTCTGTCAGGTATTTTGACTTTGAGGATATAATTTTTTTTAACAAAGGTAAGGTTTTACTGCAACCTTAGATTTTTCAAGGGACTGAGTTTCCAGCCTGGATAGACACAAATCTTCTCAAGGCCCTGTGTCAGAACGTCTGGATACCCTAAGGAATACAGGGACTCTTGTGTTTATGTGCACCTGCATCTGGTCCTAAAAATCTCCGAAGTAATTCCCTATTTGTCTTGCTTCAGAAGCTTATTGGACACTAGAAAACCATTTACAGGCAAACTCTAGGGTTCATCCAGGGTTCCTCTGACATGTAATCATTGCCAGAGAGGACAAACCGAAGTCCATCAGTGCTGTCTGACTCCATGTCTCATCCTTGGAAATGAAGATCCTAGAAACCAGTCAACTGTGCCATTGCCTCCAGCAAGGATTGAGCTCTCTCTCTCACTGCTGTGCTTTCTCAGGGACACAAACAGTCTGACGCAGCAATAAAGCCTTGTTTTGTCAGAAAATCCAGCAGCCAGCCACAGAAACAAGCCATGGGAATAGGAACAAAAGAGATTTTCACTGAATTCCCTTTGAAAAGAAGATCCAGTTGTCTGACACCTGCCTCACTTGTTTTTATAGAAGCACATCATGCTTGCAGGACCTTTATGAAAATACAATTTCCGTGCAAGGAAACACAGTTTTTCCAGCACTATGGAAGAGTGCAGCAGCTGTCTGCTGGGATAGAGCAGTGATTTTAAAGGAGTTTGCCACCACAGATTACTTATCAATTATCACTCACTTATAATTCAGATGACTCCGTAACAATTTTCTTGGGGGATAAATTTTTTAGCCATGGTACTACAGACATTAAAAATTCGGTAAGTGCATGTTGTCACAGCTTCCCGCTGCTCATGACTCTGCAGATACTGACAGATGAAACCATCACTCATTAATTGGGTAAGTTTTACTGCTGCTCATCTGCTGCAGCAACCCTGTTGTTACAGGATAGAAATGAGCCAAGACACAGACTTCTTGTTTATCACAGCATGAAAAGGGTCCTGGTTTATTCCTCTTTTCAGCTTAACCATCCTGACTGCAACTATTCAGTTACTCTGGCTGCAGCAGGCTCCTACTGTAGGTTTTCCTTGCAGTGTCTGACTGATTGTTATTTCCTAAACTATGACTGGATGTATCAGTTTGCAGACTCCGACTGCAGGCTTTTACCCAGCTAGACTCTGCAGGGATTAGTTTACAGACTCTGACTGCAGGCTTTTACCCAGCTAGACTCCGGCTGCAGGGATTAGTTTAGACTCTGACTGCAGGCTTTTACCCAGCTAGACTGTAAATGCAGACTCCCACAACAGGCTCTAACTGCAGCCCCAGACTGACCTCACAGCAGTGATTCTCTCTCCCCAGGATCTTTCTTCATGATCCTCCCCTCATCAGCTAACTCACTCTCTTTTATGACACTTATCTTTATTGGATATAGCTGTGACTCATCAGCGGCGAGGCTGTATTGGGTAATTAACACAGCTGTTACTTATCAGTGACAAAGTCACCTGTATTCCCTTCTCCTGCACTCGTCATTCATGTTTTAGCTGCAGTGGCCTGGTAGAACATGATTGCAATGACTTGTGCTGCTCACAACTGCTTGGGACAACACAAATTAGAAGAGTACCCATGTCCCAGAAGTAAAATCAGTTGCAAAGGCATCGAAAATCAAGGAATTATGGAATGATTTGGGTTGGAGAGGACCCTAAAGATCACCTCATTCCACCCCAACCATGGGCAGGGACACTACACTAGGCCAGGCTGCATCTACTACACTGTGTATTTGAAAATGTTCATTAGAAACTCCAAACCAACCAACACAGCAAGCAAAAATAAACAAAACACAAATAAAAAACCACACTGAAAGTAAACAATAGATGGGGAAAACCCTCACACTTTAATAATGTCTGCATAAACTGGAAAGAAACTGCTCCCTTTACTCTAGGTCATCATGTACACCATGAACTAGACGGTCAGAGAGGTTTTCTTGATAATATTTAAGTCTGGACCAAACAAAAGAGAGATTTAGTGAACTGCATGTCACCATAGAAACAAGGAACTCACAGGTGGAACTGTGTAAATAATGCATATTTTATTTTTAAACACAACACTCAGAAAAATCCTGTTCTGTTCAATTAAGTGAGTTTTTTTTTTCCTTTGTCTTGTCTGACATGAAAACACAGTCAGACAGGCAGAGAGGAAATTTCATTTTTAGCTTTTTATCTTGAATTTTATCGTTTCTTTACTTTTCATCCCTAATTCAATTTAAGTACCAATACCTCTGAAACAACGTTCTGTTGAACAGAACAATATGAAATGGCCATATATTTTCATTTTCCAAATTTGTTAATGGTTGCTATTTTTCAGCCTTAATTATTTTAAAATGTAACCTGAACCTGCATTTTTCAACGACTAAACGGCTTGCAGAGAAATACTTTTATTCAATTCTGGTTCCCAGAAAGTCATCTCATCCGAGTCATTATCTTACCCAGCTGCCTGGACAAATTCTAATTCACCTTTCATTTTCTTTTAACTTGTGTTCCTTGCCTATTACAGAAGGACTTCCTGGCAATTCTGGAGATGACAAAAGTAATGGCTTTAGAAAGAACCAGGTGGGAATCATCACAATGAATACACTACGGGATGGGAGCAGTAGCTCATACACGTGTTTCACAGCTAGTGGTGTTTTCAGAGATGTAGGTATTAAATTCCAGTACTTTTCTTTCCCTTTTTTTTTTCTGAATGGAAGTCCAGCAAATGCTGGAAGAAGATGACTAAACTCAGATTTATCAGCAGGGCTTGCAAAGGTGCCAGTCCTTGCTTAAACCACCAAAGTGTGTTCCTGCTGCCCAAGGCAACAGTAGAAATCTCTGCCCCATTACAGCAATTTTTGCATCTTTTTCTCTGAGTCATCTTCCCTGACTATCTCAGGCTGATGATCACCTTGCCTAAGCTTGAACCAGCTTAGAGAGTCCATAGGGCTTAACTCATCCCTTGTCCTTCCTCTTGAGTCAGGAGAGAGAGAAAAAGGCCATTACAGAGAACCATTTATCTCCAAAGGTCAGGAACCCAGAGCTGGAAAGGAATAGCTCCAAGGAACGACCCACGGCTCTACAGGGTCCAGGCTTCATTTAGGTCAGAGAATTGAGGTGTTATTCACTAAAACCCAGAGAGACAAATTCCATCCCTGCAGACAAAGCAGTGAAAAAGAACTTGTAAGGTTTGAGGTTAAGATTCTCCTGGCAGAGACTGAAGTAACCACATCTATCCTGTGTGCTGTGGAAAATCCGTGGCAGAGCTGTGCCCAGGTGAGGCAGGGCACACCAGGTGATGCAGGACACACCAGGTGATGCAGGGCACACCTGTGGCCCTGCACACTGCACCTCTTGGCCACAGCTCAGCACTATCCCATGGATAGCACACAGCTCTGAAGACAAGGGGACACTGCATTTAGGAATGATTTTCTTGAAAATGAAACACACACGATTCAAGCTCTCCCTGATGGAGAATGGTCCAGAGATTCTCAGTTTTGTGGCAATCCAGCTGGGCCTGGAAGAAAAAACTGTAGGATCACACAAACACTATTTCTGCTCCCAGCACCAGGAGATTTACAATGCCAAAGGAATATGCCTGCTCATCTGCCGTTAATATTATGTCTAGAGTGCAATGTGGATGGTATTTGAATCCCTCTTTCCAGGAATTTTTCACCAGAAAAATTATTAATGTACTGTTTGCTCCCCAGGCAAAGCATCTAGTTAATATAGTTTGGCTTGGCTCTGTATTAAAGAGGGATGAGAAAGAAACATCCTAGAGGCTTTTCCAAGAAATGTGGTTGTTCATCTGTTTGAGGTTTTGTCCTGTCTACAGCCGTGTCTAGCAAAAAACCCTTTCCTTAAATTATTCCAGGGCAGTTTTACTGTGACACAACAGCCTTTCTTTCCCCTGCCAAAGCTGATCCCGAACTTTTCCAATGGCAATGCACTTCCAGGCTTTCAGCCTCACTGATGTGACTGAATTCACAGTAGATCAGCATCAACCATTTCAGCTTCAGCTGCTCCATTTGAGGAAAAGATTCTTTATGCAGCCAGAAGCTTGGTTTATGCCTGGAAAATGAAGACTTTCCAAGCAACAGAATTCATCCAACCCATCTTCAGACCTCCAGAATGGTTGTGTTAACAGGCAAGGCAGAAAAATGCGCATTTTTCATACAACCTTCTCAGCAGAAGGTGGATGCAAAAAATAGGGCAAGTGTAAGTTCTGTAAGTATTTGTAAGTGTCAGAGAGTTCCAATTTTGAGAGTTCTGATTTTGACCTCTTGACTATAACAGTTTCAATATCTAGCAGTGATAAAGATCACTCTTCTTTCTAAATCCATTTTGAGGTGACATTAATTCATCCACTCTATCAGGTGAACAAACTTACAGAATCTTAGAATTTTTTAGGTCAGAAAGGACCTTAAACTTCATCCAGTTCCCACCCTCTGCCATGGGGACACCTTCCACTATCCCAGGCTAACCAAATCCCCATCCAAACTGACCTTGGACAGTTTCAGGGATGGGGAAGCCACAGCCTCTCTGGGAAACCTGTGCCAAGGCCTCACCACACTCACAGGGAAGAATTTCTTCCCAATATTTAATCTAAATCTACACTCTTTTACTTAAAACCATTCCCCCTTTCCCAAAAAAAAAAAAATCTAAAAAGCACAATGATTAAGTCAGAGAAGTTCAGCAAAGAGCTAAAGAATTAATCAATGCTGGGAACACAGAGACAAGTGAAGCACTTTTCCTTGCATTTGCTTGAGAAAAAGCAAAGTTTCATCACAGCTTGGGTCCCAAAGGGTGCACAAGAGACTTGTTCAAAGACTCTACAGAATGGATACCAGAAATAAGCACAGACCCTGTGTCTGAGATCACATGTCCCTGACTTCTCCCTTGAAATTCTTCCTTGTTCCTACCAGCTCCAATATGAATGTAGTGAAAGACACTTTATTCAGTGTCACATGGATAAATCCATCGGCACCAAAAAAAAGCATCTTTGACCAAGGTGAGATGTATCCAAAGAGATCAAAGCTACCTAGGTCTGTATTCTACTTTAAAAGGAGCCACAGAAAGAAACTTTCAGGCTGTAGAGACATTTTCTTATCTATGCCTTTCCAACTCCAGGAATTCATTAGCTTGGATTCAATCCCAGTCCAATTGTTCTTGGGCACAGCTGCCTCAATAAGGGAGACACAGTGAAGTAATGTCTTCCCAGTGGTGCCAGTGGAAATAACAGCAGATAATTCAAAGGCTCTGAGAGAACAAGAGGATGATGAGACACTCAATAAAAAAATGTGAAACTGAAAAAAAAAACCTGCTCCATCATCTTTGTGTGATGGAAACATAATTCAAAATCTCTCCTTGCATCACCACTCTGCCTCCTAATCACCATCTCCTACCCCCGTGGTACCCTTACCAGTTTCTTTCCTGTTGATTTACAGGGGAACTTTTAACAAGGATTCAGTGTGATTCCCTGCAGGAATCATCACATCCCTTCAAACCTTAATTTCCTTTCAATCCCTTGACATGCCTGGGAATGTTGCTTCCTCTCAACATTTTTTAGAGGAAGACAGGAGAAGTGGGACTGGAAAACAAGGGCTGCAGGTTAAAGACTGATTTGACAGTGAGTCATGAACCCCATAATCACCAACGAGGCCTCGTCACTTCTTCTTCTATTCAAATCCTCCTGGTGAGTTCACTTTTCTCACACCCTGGCTCGTTCCAGGTTGGTGCATTTTAAGCACCTTGAACACTAAATTTTAGACACAAATCTGCAAATCCCTCAAGGAACTCCCCCACCATTTGAGAGAGAGCCACATTCAAAGGACAAGTCTGGAACATCTGATTCCAACAGTGGAAAGCAAGACAGGGAACAGGCTGGAAAAAGTATTTCATGCCAATCTATGGTTCTCCATTTCATCAGCAGGGTTCTTTCCATCACAATTCAAATTGTTGGGGTAATCCAGGCCTCCACCATGACCTAGTCAATATAACAAAGACAGAAGCTAAAGGTGGGTTCTGTCTGATCCAATGTAGAAGCCTAAACATGATTATTTAGAGTTGACACGGTCACCCTTTATTCCATGTGTCCAGAGAGAAGAAATAGACATCATCTAATCTATATTGAGGATGAAATAAATTATGTCTCAGGCTCTACTTGGTTGACATCCAGAACTACAGACTGGGGAAGGTGACTTGCTCATTTGTAGTGCAGATGCAATTGCAGGTATCAACATTTAATTAGATAAATGCCCTGCTAAATGCACATAACCCAGGAAACTGTCATTAATATCTGAGTAACTCCTGTGTCAGTCTTTCCTAGCCCCAGGGTTGGGAAAAGGTCAGAAGAGTCTGGATGGGAGAAATAAACAAAAAAGGGTACATGTGGATCAGCAGAGAGATTTATCAATTCTGATCTGGCAGGAAATACTTGGAGGGTTGGTCAGAGCTAGAAGAGGGTCCAGCACAAACTGGGGCAGCTCCACAGCAGGACAGGGATAAAAATTCAGACAAAGGAGGTTGGAAACACTGATGTAAGAAATAGCCTGGCACCACTGCCTGGGGAAGTTGAGTATGAAATAATCACTTCTTTCCTTCCTCTCTTGTCTGCCTTTGGCTTTCATTACTCCCCTTTATCAGTTTAATTCCTTCTCCAGAGCAAGGGAGTCAGATTCTAGGTCCTGCTGAGATTTCATTTCCTTCAAATTCTCTTTTCCATTCGGGCTGTAAGTGATGACTGAACAGGAACGGACACATAGGGTCAGAACATGCCCCCTATTTCTTCTCATATAAAGTTTCCTAAAGAATTTAAAGCATTTAAGAGGAAGAATCCATCATAAAACTAATGGAAAAAGAAAAAAAAAAATAAGCCAAAGAGAAAATCTCAAGGCAATCATTGCCTCTGAAGCATTAAAGGCATGGCCCAGCAGCAGCAGGAGAGAAAACAGTGCTGTGAAGAATAAAGAAATAATGATCAGAACATCTGGGCATGAGAGGTAGAGTGGGAGAGAAAGGAGGAAACATCAGAAACCCCATTTGGTCGACGTTTGTGTTCACTGAACACAGCAAAGGGGGTAAAGCAAAGGCAGCAGAGCTGAATTCTTGCAAAATGTAGGAACCCACAAGTTATTCTTCCTCTCTTGCCACCCAAGGATGAGGCTTCCCATGCAGAGAATTACCAGCGCAGAAAACAAGGTCTCTAAACAACAGCAGAGAAGCTACTTTACCATTATCACATTTTGGACCATGTGGGCACCTTGAAGGATCCGTGAACCTTCATATTTTACAATATTTTATAATATTTCACAGTATTTTATAATGTTTTATAATATTTTATAACATTTTATGATATTTTATAATGATTTTCTAGATACTGTAGAAATACAGAATAGAAACTGCTCATGTCCCAAACCCAAGTTCTGTAGATGACCCTCCTTGTGTCACCTGCCATAAAAGGTGGATTTTTCTTTCAAGTCACAGTAACTTGACCATGTTCACAAACCCCTACAGACTTCCTAAAAGCTCGTGACCCCATTTCAGACCTTGCAGCCTCACTGAGGAGAAATAAATTATCAAAAAAACTTTATATTGAATTTTTCAATGGGAATTTTCATGCAGGAATAGTCATAGAGGTAACTGTGGGCTTCTCCTCTGCAGAATTTTATTCAACAGTCAGGAGGGATTTCTTCCTTCTTTCAGCTCCTTCTGACAAGCAAGGGAGTTATTCCCTATTTTTCTCTTTCTTTGAAAGAAACAAGCTGATAACATTTCTCCACTAAGTGCCATCATGAGTAAGTCTTAGTGCTGAATATCAAATAATTATATGGTAAAATTTTAATTTTTCCCAAATAAAAAATAGTTTGTGTGCAGCAGGAGAAATTCAAGAGGAATCAACACTTACGACTGCCTAACTTCTGGAGCGTTGCTGCATCTTCAGGGAGTTTTGTGGTGAAATATCTCCCAAAAATTCAACCAGTAAGGAGGTGGTAGAATTTTGTTGACATCCCGTCCTTTGACAAGAGATAAAGCTTTGTTGGGAATGAGAGTGACAGGATCTGGCTTGAAATAAGTATCATGGAATCATGAAAGGTGAATCTAGAGGTCAGGACTTAAGAGCAAAATGCTGCAGTTAGTTCCAGAGGTGAAATGAAGTAAATTTAAAACATGTCTACAAAAAATTAAAAAAAAAAGGAAATAATTAAAATGCAGATGAAAAGGCTGGCAAGTAGGATCCATGGAATGAAAGGGCTTTCAAACAAGAAATACACCAGAATCCTTCACTGGAAGATAAATCTCTTAATCTCTTGGAGGCGATATGATGGTTTTTGTTTTTCTTTTTTTTTACACTAAGCCACATCAGCTGTGGAACTCGTTGCCACAGGATGCGGGGAACAACTAAAAGATGCTCAATGAGCCTGGGAAAATCCTCCCGGTGATTCAGCCTGCGAATACTGGGGGAGCAGAATAGGGAGCAGCTGGGTTCTGCTCTGAGTGAGAGCCTGAAAGGATCCAGTCCCTTCCTGCCAGAGTGGGTGATACAATTTCACCACATTGAGATGCCAAAGCCTTTCCAGGGGCTCTGGGCTTCCTCTGAGCTGTGTCCTTTTCCTTTGGAACAGGCACGGGGAGGAGCTCAGTGTGATCAGACCCCAGCTGTCCGGGGTTGTTCGAGATTTGGGGGATAAAGAAATAAAAGCTGGCTGGTGAAATGGTCTCTTCTCACCTGGGGAGTTCTCTGAATTCCTGAATCCAAACAATAGCCATTGCATAAGCATAAGAAACAGATCTCATGATCAGCTCCTGGCACATTCCAGGGGTAGGAGACAAGAAACAGGCTTTTATTCCCTTTTTTTCTTGTTCATGCCACTTCTGGACCAGGGAAAAATTAGGAAGCTCTTCTGTAAAGCACAAAGAGGGTCTCAAAACCACATCCCTGGGGGAGAAATTAACTGCCTGAAGTACACTGAGCTTTCCTCAGTTCCACCACACCCCACAGTTCATCTGCCCAGAGCTGGGCAGCAGAACAGAAATGAATTTATGCACGAGAGGAACGGCAGGACCCTGATGGAAACTCTCCTGTCTGAGGGAAACACTCCTAGCAGCTAAAATGCAGGAAAGGGCTGCTTTAGAGGACACTGGTAACACAGATACCTGAGTTCTGCCCTCCTTTGCCTCTGCACTAAAATGCCCTGCAAGAAAAAGGGGAGACGAACCTCCCCTCCTTTATCACACACAACGTGATTTATCAGCTTTTCTCCGTGGTTTTATCAATTCCACTCACAGCAGAAGCAGTTTGGACAGGACTCAGCAAATGGACCCTGATTTCCAATTAGTTTCTTTGTCATTCTTTGCCCTTCTCTCCTTGGTGCTGGCCACAGGCAGCTCCTGCTGCAGTCAGGAGGAAATAAGACAGGATATTAAACTATAAATTTCTTCGCTCGCTGCCTCAGTTTCTTATCTCAGCAGCAGCACAAGTATCCTTCATCAAGATTACAGACACCACCACGCTCATCCCTGTAAAGGGCTTCAGATCATGTGAGAGATACACAAATTATTACTGAGACGAGGAAGGAAAATGAGCTGCTCCAGAGCAGTGCTTTGTGTCACATCCTGTCCCCAAAGCTGTTGTCATCCTGGCAAAAATCATCCAGGCATCCTTGCTTTTTAATTTTTTTTTAAATTAGTTTAGCAGACATATTGTAACTCCGCCGCATAAAGTAAAGAAGCAAATTCCTGACCTCTGATAACAACCAGGAATGGTTCTTATGCACATCCACAGGCTGAACTTTTGTCCTTATTTCCCCGAGTGCGTTCAGCAGCAGAGATGTTCCTCTTACCATGAAGGATTTGCTTTGACAGCGCCGAAAACCCCTCCAGGCATCACAGGAAATGGTGAAAAACACTTTAAATCATCAGCTCAATGCCCTGGATCCGAAACTCACCTGGAGAGGAGTCATTGAGAGGGTTCAGGGCCGTGGCCCTCCGGATCTTCTCCAGACAAGTCTCTTGCTCCTTTTTAATGATGCAGTTGGAATGGGTTGCTGCAACCTGAAATACGGGAGAAAATGGAAAAAAAAATACAGTTACAAAAATAAAATAGTTGGTGAGGTGATCAGGAAGCATCAGTAAGTTTTAAGATCCCATTCCAAGGGAAAAAAAAGGAAGAAAGAAAAATGTCATTTAAAGTTGAGAAAAAACTGTAACAAACTTAATTTTCTTTCCTTTTTATCTTCTTCTTTACTTTTTTTCTTTTTTTTTTTCTTCTAGCAGGTCTAAGGGCGAATTAAGTAATTAAAATTCTCATATATTATTTGGGGGTTTTATATTGTTCTCCCTGTCAAAATGTGATTTCTAACATGTTTGTTTTATTTTATTGAATTCCTTCTTCTCATAAATCTGAACAAGGATATCTCTAAATACAGAACTAATTTAAAGAAGAATTAGGAATAAATTTAGGCTTGGTTTGATCTTCCACCAGTTTCTTACGAGTCTTTGCACAATTCATTAAAATCTCTCTGGAATCTAAACCAAATTAAAAGCTGTTTCTCTTATTCTGTGACCCTGTTCATTCCTCAGTGTTACCTTTATTTATTTCCAGAGAATTCAAGGCAAATTCTTTCGCCAAAAATAATACAATGTCAAATTATCCAGGCTGACTCGATCCAAATATTTTCTTTCTTTTTTTCTATTTTCCGTCTTTAACCCTCTAGTACAGCCAGGTACAAGAAAAAAGTAAAGGGCCAAAAAAAAAGGGGGCTAAATAATTTAGTTTATGGGAGAAACATTGCAGTCGACACAATCCAGGCAACCCCAAAGCAGCAACAAAATAAGGATATAACCCATTTCTGGAAATCAGTACAGGATTTCATTCCTATGGCAGACAGTGACCAGGGACTATCATCAAGTCAAGGAGAATAAAACCTCAGATTTCATGAGATCACTTTAGAGGGGCAAGGCTGAGATTCAAATCCCACCCAGTGGAAAACACCACAAAAATCAGTGCCCTGGCTGAAGGTGGTTCACTGGAGCAATTTTGTTATTTTATTTCCCATCCCGTTTCCTTCACCCTTGGCCATGGAAAACCACAGAGGAAGTGGCGTGTGACCTGTTTGCCCTTTTCTAAGCAGGGACAAGCAAACAGGGAAAGAAATACCCAAATTTAATCTGCTCTGGGTTATTTTGGAGCCCCATCTGCACAGTTCAACTTTTCTTCCCTCACATCCCAGGGAAGGGAGTGAACAGTTCGGATCAGGGATGCACCACTCAACAAAACCTGGGAGCAAATCCCAAGGCAGGTAAAATCCTTTCAGCAGCTGAAGTGGCTTAGAAAAAAGGGGGAGAGAAACTTCTACACAGGCAGGCAGTGACAGGACAAGGAGGAATGGTTTTAAAATGAAAGAGGGGAGAATCAGATCAAGACTTAGGAAAGAATTGTTCCCTGTGAGGGTGGGGAGGCCCTGGCACAGGGGCCTGGATCCCTGGAAGTGTCCAAGGCCAGGTTGGGCAGGGCTTGGAGCAACCTGGGCCAGAGGAACATGTCCCTGCCCATGGAGGGGATGGAATGAGATCTGTCTGTAAAGTCCTTCTAACCCACACCATTCAGTGAGTCTGTAACAAACCAGTTTGATGGTGCTTGTGTCGTGCTTTTGTTTGTGTGATGATGCTCTGAACCATCTGCACCGTTTTTTTATTTTTTGGTAAATGCTAAAAGCCACCACTGCTATTTCAAGGACAGAGAGTGTTTCCTGATGAACTCTCTGGGAAAGCTTCCCTCACCATTTGTAGGAACTTATAAGGCTGCACAGTTTCAGCATGTCCAAGATCCCAGTAATAAATTTCAGCTATTTTCCCCCTGGGGACACACCAGGCACCACCATATCAGATTTGTTTGTCTTCAAAACAAACACTGTTCTGTTTTAAGGGCTCCCAAGTGCCTGGAAAAGACAAATTGACACAGATCTCCAGGATCTCCCAAGAACATAAGGGCTTTTGCTACATCATCCCCTAAGCATCCCCAAAGATAGAGAAAATTGTATTGGCTGACGTTCAAGTTCTTAGAATATATTTTTAAAAGATAAAAGGGAAATAGCAAGAAAACCAGAGTTCTGCTGTTAGTAGAGGTTCACTCTGCACAGCTGCCCAGGTCTAAGGGGAGTGTCCAGGGGTTGTCTCAATACACAAATGTGGCAGTTTCTATACACATCACCAGGTACAGGTTAGAAAATCTATCATTTAATAATAATATTGTCTTTATATTATATTGTTAATAGCAATAATAATAATAATAATGCTTCATTGTCTCTACAAGCAGGATGTGACTAAACAAAAGGAAATATTTCTTCACACACTTTCTGTTAACTTGCAGAACTCTTCAGCCTGAAACTGTGGATGTTAAATGCCACACATGGACACACATATTTATCCAAAGTCCATCAAATGATGGAGGTTAGAGAGACGCTAGAACGGGTTATTCCAGGCTGCCCCTGGATCCCTGGAAGTGCCCAAGGCCAGGCTGGAGATGGGGTTTGGAGCAGCCTGGGACAGTGGAAGGTGTCCCTGCCCATGGCAGGGAGTAGCACTGGATGAGCTTTAAAGTCCCTCCCAACTGAAACCATTCTGCAATTCTGTTCTAGAATATTAAGAAACCCACCATGCCCCTGTCCTCAGAGACATTAATTAGGAAGATTTAGATTCGATCTACAGTGAAAAGACAAAAGAGTGTGATTTATCCTTATTTTTTCTGATCTCTTCTTTGCTAGAGGTGTATCAAAGCCAGGGCTTGATTGATTGTAAAGTAGCCAAAGGTTAAAAGCTCAGACTTTACCATTCTCCTTGCAGACTGGCACATCTAGTCAGATGTCTCTGACTAACCTGATTAAATTTAGTCAACTGTATCCCAGTAAGTCTGGCTTGGGAGGCTCAGGTGTGGACAGAGAGACCACCAGAGCCACGTGCTTCACCTGCAGCTTTCCTCAAGCTTTCACTGTTGCCACAATATTCTGATGTGACTTCCCATCACCATCTTTGTGCCATTTCATAGGACTTCATCAACAGATTAAAAAAAAAAAAATTTGGGGAACACAGAAAACAAAACAGAAAGCAAAGAAAAGGAGGAAGCATCCACCTCAGTGTCAGAGGAGAGAGCAGGAGCTGCCTGTCATCCCTGCTAACGAGCAATTCCATTTCTGGGAAAATCAAAAGGGCTTGAACTGTTAATAACAAAAGGTTTGTCCGTTGAATGCAGAGACAATTGAACATTATCACATTTTCCTGGAAGGATCCAGGGCTTTGGTGTTTCTCCACTGACCATGGAGTAGCAGGGCCTGTAATCTGCCAAGTCAGGCTTCAACAGCTGAAGCAGAGCCCGATTCCAGTGGCAGTGTAAGCTGGAACTCCAGGCCTGGTGATCCCATTTCTTTTCCCCCGAGGACATTTGTAATTTCCTGTGCTCAGCAGAGACAGTCTGGTTTCAGTTTCCCAGAAGAGATCAGTGATATGTGCAGTTAAAGAGTGTTTTGACACATAGTGGGAAAAAATCAAGAACCCAAGTCGATAGTGCATAAAATTCACAGGTCTTTGAAACATTTATTACTCTCAATGAAGTGAAAGATTCTGACTCACATCAGTTTAGAAAATGTGTGTATTCATTTAGATACAAAGGCAGCAAAAGACAGTCAATATCTGTTTGGTTCAGAGGGAGCACATGAAGCTGGCAGCACACTATAGAGGTACAACAAATTCAGAGTTTTCATTCTCCTTACACGGTTTTTATTAAGGTGGCCACCATAAACATAAACTGATATGTGCTTTGTGAAAATTCCAGTACTTAATTCTTTTCAGTCCCCTTGAAATTATGGTAAAATTAATAACAACCATGTTATATTATATATTTATATATAATACTTATATAATTACAATATTTACAACTTATGTATTTATAATAAATTTTTTATATATAATTATGGTTTTCGTATTTATTTATATTATATAAATTTGGTCTATATAATTATATACACACCAACCATGTGTTAAAAAACCTGAACCCAAAAAACCTGAACTGTCTTTGACTACAGTCAGGTATTCAAAAAATTTTGTTCATTTTTTTTCTCAGTAAGAATATTCACAATTGCTGTCAAACTTGATTTCACTACATGACTTTACTCACTGGACCTGAAGAAGTGAGGTAGTGAGTGAGATGCCCCAGGACCCCTGAGAACCTCCAGGGTCAGAAAATCTGCTTTGAAGCCCTAGTAATGCTGTGATGGTGAGATGGGAATTCACTTGGCATTTCTATAAAGACCAGATCAAATATGCCAATTCACTACCACTGGCTGCTCTTTCCTCTTCTGCATTTTTGTGTAAAGTCTGTAAAGTCCTGATTTTCTTTTTTTTATTTTTTAAGTGAATGTGAACATTTCTACTCCATTCAGGATGAGCCATATCAGGCACTGTGATAATGAGAGGGGTAAAGAAGGACATAAGAATCAACAGAACAGCAAAATCTTCATTAAATCCTTCATGGCCATGATTTTACATCCACACAAAGATGAATTAGAGCGTGATTCAACTTTTGCATAGTTGTTTCTAAAATAAAGCAAGAGGGGAGTTCAATCCACAAGGTAGATGAGATCACTCACTTCAAGCTGAATTACACGCATTTTACTAATTCTATTATGACTTCCAGCATTGAAAAGTTAGCTTCAAAAATGATAAATTGTTCTGTGAGCATTGCCAAAAGAGGCTCACTTTGTCATGGAAACAACACCGTTGAGCTCCTGTTCTCACCAAGCAATGATTCAACTGGTCACACCAGGGCCAAGACTTGCAAAACGCTGTGTTAAAAATAGAGGCCTTTTGGGGAAGGAGCTCTGATTATCTGGATTTTGTTGGTTTTTTTCCAGAACTGATTTGCATCATTGCTGGGCCCCACAACACTGGCTTGGCAGTCCAACAAGTTGCTGTCCCCAGAAAGGTCTGAGCTTTGTCACTTGATTGAGTTTTTTGCCTTCCTGTGTAAATGGCATCCAAACCATGGCTGTGATTCCAAAACACTTCCCACCGAGTGAAAGGGTAAAGCCATTGGGAACTCGTTCAAACCCAGCCACAGTGGTGAAGTCTGCAGCAGAGTTTGGACACCACACGTTAAACAAATTATGCAAGGAAGAAGAAAATACCCATTGCTGGTTTTTATTTTCTTTTTGCCAAGGTCAGGATTAAATGAGCGAGATGGTATTTCGTGTTCAGACTCAGATATTTATTAGTTCTTATCTACATTACAGTCTCACAAGCCATGAGCTCTACAGCACTTCTAGCTAACAAACTAAAAAATGGCCCCTGTCTCTCTCTCTACAAGGCCTTTTAAGGATAAACTGTCCAATTAAGAAATGACACCTAAATTATTTTCACTTTTAACCCAACAACCAACCACCCGTGGCCCACAATGTGGACTTTTCTCTCCAATTACAAAACACCACCCAGAGCCATGAAGAAGAAAGTGAAAAAGAGGGACTCAACCTCCACCCCAAATTCTCCATCTTGTTTTTTATATATTACTATATTCTAAAATCTTAAACTCTAAATTTTCCACCCTGTGATATCACAGATTTCTATTCAAACTCCACACCCACAATCCCAGTGCTGTCACTCAATTTTGGAAGCCTTTTCCAAGCCCTCAGGTCAAATGCAGCGTTTGCTTGGGGTTCAGTGCCTGCCAGCACAGAAAGTCTGGAATTCTCAGTGCCCAGGGTTCCAACAACCCACCAGCAGAACAGGCTGCCAGGAAAAGTCATGGATCCCTTTCAAAGTGGCTGATGGAAATTTAAGCTTTGGGTACCTTCTAACACCCCTGGAGAGACGCACATCCCACTGCAGATTCGGAAATAGCAGCAACACAATCAGTTCCTTTCTCTGAGTGGACGCCTTCTGAAGTGAATGCTGGACAAAAAGATGTGTTACACAACATGGGGTGAAACTATTTTTGGGTTTGCCTGAACTGGCTTTCTGTAGTATCACAGGATTATGGGATGGCTTGGATTGGAAGGAACGTCAGAGATAATTTTTTTCCAATTTCCCTGCCATGGCCAGGGACACCTTCCACTGCCCCAGGTTGCTCCAAAGCCTGTCCAACCTGGGGTCCATCCAGGGGCAGCCACAGCTTCTCTGGGCACCCTGTACCAAGGCCTCATCACCCTCACAGGGAACAATTCCTTCCCAATATCCCATCTAAACCTGCTCTCTTCCACTTTGAAGCCACTTCCCTTTGTCCTGTTACTACATGCTCTTGTAAATAAATCCTCTCTATCTTTTTGCAAGCTCCCTTATCTTGGAAATCAGTTTTAAATCCCCTCTTTGAGGAGTGTGAAGCATTACCAGGATACCTGAGGACTTCCATGGGAAGTGTCATCTTGGATTCAACCAACATTTGTTTTTTACCCTATCTCTAATAGCAGGTGATGCTTCTCAAAGCCCTGTACTGGCAGGATGAACGACCCACTGGAAAAGGGATTAAAAATCCTGTTAGGCATAATGTGCTTGAAATGAAACTAAGAGTTAAATAAGCCCTTCTGATTCCTGATTTTGTATTTCCTAAAAATGGCTTTGTCCAACAATTCCTGAGAATTTCTTCTCCAAAGATATAATTCTGAAGTAGAATTCCCAATAGCACAATTTGGATCTTCCCTTCGTTCCTCAGAGGCCAATGCCGACCTGAAAAGCTGATGACCTCCTGCCAGCACTGCAATTCCCACTTATTTTTCAAATTGCTCAAAAGAAAGGGAATTTAGGTGTTCAAATCAGGGTCTACTCACTTACAAAACTTTATGGGAAGACTGTCACCACTTTGAGAGCTTTTAGCATGGAGCAAAATTGGGCTACATGGTCTCACTGCAGGATATCAGGGGTGCAGGGATTGCAAATATCACCAACAATCTCTTCCAAGGACACTTTCCAGCTCCTGACACAGGTTGTGACATGGCAGAACTGTTGGCAAGAGAACAGCCCAGTGTGGGTCCAGGGTTTGGCCAAGTCTCTGTCACAACAAGAGATTTCCTGGATGGGAGGTTACAGGCCAGTCATGCATATGAGAATTGCTGGAATTTGTGATTGACAAAGGAGGAAAAATGAGTATTTTTTTTCCTCTGTGGTCCTACTACCCCAGCCTCAGGCATTCATTTCAGGTTTAGCACAGAAGCTCAGATTAATCAATTAATAAAAATGACTGGAGTGGAAGTTGGAGGGTGGGATCTATGTTTTCTAACACAGCGTGCCCAGCTGAGAAGTGAGGATTTATAACAGCATTAATCTGGGATGAGATGTTCAGATTCAGCTGAACACCTGAAGCGAGGGAGCTGAAATAGAAACACTTTAATTTCTGAGCAATCTGGGACACGCTGTTCACATAATCTGAGGAACTGCTCACCCAGAGGGGTAAACCTGTAGGTGACAATGTTGATTTTTCAGCTCCCAGATTTTCTCTGTTAGACCAATCTGCTGTCTTGGCAAAACTACTGAACCTTCCACATAAACTCTGAATAGAGGGTTCCAGATGATCCTTAAGAAGGTCCTGGACCATCATTTTTACAGCTGAGACGCATCGTCTCCTCTCCTATTTTTTTTCCAGAGGGTTTTCAGGAAAAGCACAAGTTTTTCACTCTTTAGGCAGCACTGGCAATACAGGAATGCCCCCTGTTTAAAGCAGAGTCTGCACCAGCAGCCAGAGCAACCCAAAATCAAAGGGATGTAGAAGATAACCTAGAGCTTTACCCTCCTTTTCCTGGCCTACAGATTTTATGTTTAAAGCTTCAGTCTCTCCTGCTCTTTGCCTTCACCCAGACATCCCTGTCCCTGGTGGCTTTCTCTGGATGATGTCACCTATCACATGTGTCCTCCAGAGAGAACCATGGAAGCACAGGATAATTCAGGTTGGAAGGGACCTCCAGAAGAATCCAGCTCAACCTGGCACTGGAAGCAGGGCCAGCAGTGGGATTGGTCAAGGCTTCTCAGGGCTTTTCCCACCTGTGTTTTGGAAAACTCTGGGAATGAAAACTGCACAACCTCAGCGGAACTTACTCCAGCGCTCGCTTATTCTCAGAGTAAAAAGGATTCTCTCCAATGTGAGCCTGCCTTGTTCCAGGTTACACCAACATTCCGTTGTTCTCCTGCCACACATGATGATGAGGACCCTGGCTCTTTCCTCCTCATGGTCTCCTCATAAATACCATAAGGCTGCTACAAGGTTGAGCCCTAATTTTCTCTCCTTCCACCAGGCAAAAAAGCCAAATTTCCTCATCCTCTCCTCACAGGAACTTCAGTGTCCCTCCTTTGATCTTGCTGCAGTTAACTGAGATGTTCTATGTATTGAGGAGCCTAAAACTGGATGCAATGTTCCAGAAGTAGCAGATTTGGATGAGAAATTAGGAGGGTGGGCAGGCCCTGGCACAGGGGGCCCAAAGAAGTCGTGGCTGCCCCTGGATCCCTGGAAGTGTCCAAGGCCAGCTTGGAGATGGGGCCTGGAGCACCCTGGGACAGTGGAAGGTGTCCCTGGCCATGGCAGGGGGTGGCACTGGATGACTTTTTAGGTCCCCTCCAACCCAAACCATTCTGTGATTCTGTGATGCTCTAAGTGATCCACCAGGTGCTGAGCAGAAGAGGATAAACATTTCCTTGTCTCTACTGCCTTTGTTCTCAATCCAGCCCAGGGCACTCTTGGCCTTCTCTGCTTTCCTCAGGACCCCTGCAAAGTGCGCGGAGACAAGGCTCCCAAAAATCCTTGAATGGTTTTCTATGCTGCAAAGAACCCTTGGGGCCTTTCACTGAGGGGACCTGTGCTAACATCAGGCCTCTCTCACTGCAGAGACATCAACAAACAGAGGAGTTTTCAGGGGCTCTGCAGTTGTCCTGCCCCTGGATGCCACCTTCATTTGCAAAGCAAGCTCCTGCAATTACTTGTTATTATTTGCCTGTTTATACTTCATTACATCTAAACAAAACCCCGAAGAGAAAAGGTCCCCGACAGGAAATTTGTTTTGTAGAGGCTCCCAGCACTCAGTGGAGCCCCATCTGAGTCACGCTCGGAGCAGGGACGCGCTGATGAGCAGCTGCAGAAACTCTTTCTGCTCACACACACGCACATGCCCTGCCCAGGGGAGGAAGCTTTAATTAATCTGCTAATTAAATTAAAGCTATTTGCCCTCAGCTAGCACACACGCTCTTCCCTTTCTCTCCTCCCTGCAGGCAGCTCCAGTGAATGCAGCTCTCACTCCAATATTCCCCAAAGGGGCTCCGGGGATGGGGAGACCACTGGAGAAGGGAGGCAAAGAGCTCATTTCAGCAGTGGAGCTGTGATTGGGAATGCTCAAGATTATTTCAGTTTCCCTCCTTCTCCTTTCAGTGCTCAAAGACATTGGGTTGGGCATTGAAGTGGAGGACAAAAGAGAAATCACCCCACAACCGAAAGAACCCACTGGGATCCCAAAGGAATCAAATCTTGGTACAAAAGTCTGTGCTTAGAGTTGTTTCCTCAGCAAGCTTTTCTTTCTCCCGCTTGTTTCTGGAAAGTTTCATCACTATTTTGCTGTAAAAACTCAAGGAGGGGAATAAAGTTCATATTTAGGAAGAAAAGAAGGGAGCAGACTGAATGGGTTGTCTGAGCATCAGCGTGGAGCTCAGCTGAAGGGATCAGAAAGGAAAAGATGGAGCAGCCACAGCCTGTCTGGGAAACCTGTGCCAGGGCCTCCCCACCCTCACAGGGAAGAATCTCTTCCCAATATCCCATCTAAACCTGCCCTCTGTGAATTTGAAGCCACTCCCTCTTGTTCTATCACTACATGCCCTTCTCAAAAGTCTCTTTCCCGCTCTCTTAGAGGCCCCGTGAGGTGGCATTCAAATAATCCAGTTTGGGTGTAAGGAAAATTTTGACTTTGAGTTTTAGAAGGTGATGCAATCTCCTCCATGGGGAAAAAAAAGATATGCAAACAAACCAAACCAAACAAACAAACAAAAAAAGCCAAACAAGCACACAAACAAAACCCTAAAAGCAAAAAACCAAACAATAACATAAAGAGAAAAAAAAATGAGGGAAAAAAAAAAAGCTGAGCTATATTAACACACTCCTGCAGGAGGACAAAAGATATTAAAAACCAGAATTTTCCACAAAATAGAGAATTCCAAATTCTTCCCCTCTAAGGTTATTACCCACCGTGATCCCTCAGTCTGGGTTTATACCACAGAGAATGTGACTAATGCCACTTTTATTGGGTGATCTGGCAAAGCAGAATTCCTGCTTTTAGGATTGTCTGCCTATTGAGGGGATCCTTCTCCCTGTATTTAGGGCTGTCTCAGTGCTGAGATGCTGAGCAGCATCAGGAAACATTTCTGTCACAGCCAGTCAATGCTTTGGACATTTGGTTTAGATCAATATTTATGGCTTAAGTTATCAGGGTGAAAAAAAGCTATAAAAAGAGAGGGAGGGAGATTTGAAGTGTCAGTGTCTCCTGCTGAGAACTAAAATGGGATCTCAAGGTGATTCGAGTGGCTGCAGACCCAGCACTGGTGAATCCCATCGCCATCCTGCTTGGAAATTCTGATTTGTGCCTCATTCTTGCACCTCCAGCAGCCCAGACTGTACAGGCCAGCAGAAGCAGTGAGCACGGGGTTGATCACCAGCATTTAAATATCTGGAAACAGCTCTTGAACAGAAACATTTCATTGCAATTCTCAGGAAACAAAATCTCTGATGGAAGAGTGTGGCATCCTGACAGTGAACAATCCAGCTCTGGGCAGAGAAATCCCTGCCAGAGGAGTGATCAGTTCCACCAACACAATTCCCCCCAGCCATGCAGCAGAAGGGATTTCGTATGTTTGCAATTCATTGTTGTTCAGCCACATGCAGCATTTCTGTCTTGGGCATCTGCAAGCTTAAAAATAACAGTTTAATGTCATTTAATGATGCCCTGGACACCACTGAGTGTAGGAAGACACATTACCTGTTTTATAGTATCTGTCTCATTAAATGTTTTAATTCCTCCATTAATGCATATTAACAAATAATGATTTTCAGTGGGAGACTTGGCCTTTGTCTTCAACCCTATAACCTATATTACAGTTACATTTTATATGTATTATATTTTCAGAGCCTGAGGACATGCAGCTCTGAATTAGGATCATGCCTCATGATCTGGATGCAGCACAAACCCGCCCCCCTCAAGGACATGCAGTGAACAGGTGATCAAAGACAACTTTTGACCTCAGTTCCCCATCCCTGATGTTTCAAAGGAACAATAAAACCACCAAATTCTTTTAGAGATGCCATAAAAGATGGGCCCAGATTCACAGTCAGCAGGGAGATGTGTATTAGCCGCAATAAAACCGAAATAAGCAGTAATTAATTACTGACATTTTCACAGGAGCTTGAGAGACAGCGAAACACAATCACACCCAATTCCTTTCTTCAATCACAAGGGCTGAACTCCAGAACATCTCAGACAAGGTGTGACAATTAGAGGGCTTTTCTTTTCAGACATTGTGAAAAATTCAAACACATCCACCTCAATCCGTTTCCTGAGGACTTGAGAGCAGCAGATACAGGAGGAGAGCAGAGATGGAACAGCAAATGACCAGAAAAAAACAGATAAACTCTCTGGGCCACATCACAGCCTGGGCAGAATATCCAGAAATGTTTCCTTCTAACAGCTGGAGCCTTCCTATACCCTGGAAAATCTTCCCTGGCTGAAGATGACCCTGAACATTCCTTTTTTTATTATTTTTTAAATTTTTTTCACATTGCTATGGGATGGAATCCACAAAAGTTGAGGTTTTGGAAGGGAAACCTACTATGTAAAAATCTGGACGAACATGGAACAACATATTTGAGAGCAGTTATTGCTGCACGTGTGTTACACATTCAGCTCACTCTTACTTTCCCATTTTTTTCCTATTTTTTTCCCCTTTTCCTAACATTTTATGTGTTAATACAATTATTTACCACTGATGTGCCAAGAATGCTCTGCCTTCATAAACTGTCACTCAAAGTTCTTATGAACCATGATGTAAAAATGCAACTTATTGCTTAATCCTGCAAAAAGTGCATTTCCTATCCATGTGCTGCTATCCCTTATCTGAATGTTTTATTTCACGTGGCATCAGCATAAAAGGTGTGCAAAAATTAATTTTTCACGCAAAAATTAATTTATCATGCACTGCTCATGAGGCCTCCTTAGAAAACCAGCAACCACACAACATTTCCTGAGCTGGACCTCTGGAATGTTTCAAAAAGGTCAGAAATGCCTTGCAAAAGTGCACTGCAGAATTATTAGAAACCAAACGAAACCAAACAAGCCCCAGTGCCAGATTGAACACCCGCCCTCAAATCCCTGTTTTATATCACTGTGGGGTAGGGATTGATTTAAGGGGGGACAACGTGCAGGGACTGAGATGCTCTTGATGCCTTGGAAGGCTGGCCTGGAACAGACTGGACAGAGCTAGAGAATAAAGTAGGTATTTATTGAAAGGCTTTCAGGATTCACCTTGGGCAGGACAGGGCCTGGCCAGGGCTACACCCAGAGTCTGCTACAACTAGACACACACAACTGGCCGACTGATCATGAGATTTTATATGTTTATCAGTTTTGTCAAAGTTCAGAAATGCCTTATGAAACAGCACTGCAGAATTACTAGAAACCAAATGAAACCAAACAAACCCCAGTGCCAGATTGCACACCCGCCCTCAAATCCCTGTTCTACTCTTACATCACTGCGGGGTAGGGATTGATTTAAGGAGGGACAACGCGCAGGGACTGAGATGCTCTCCTGTCACCAACAGATCTCCCCCTTAAAGGGTGACTTCACTCCAAACAAACCAGCAGGGCTTGGCTGCCCTTCAGACCCTGACAGATCAGCCACAGGTCTCGCTGTCAGAGCCTTGCCATGACCCAGATTCTGCTCCAGCATCTCCTGCCTTTTGTGCCGCACAGAAACCTCCTCAGAAAAACGTGACTGAGCAAGGGATGGGTTTTATCAACCTGGCAGCACGAGTCCCGTTGCTCTCAGCTCCAACAAGGTACAGCAGTTAATCTGCATTTAATAAAAAGTCAGTAAAAAGACGTGTCTGAATGTTGGCAGGTACAGGGACAT
This sequence comes from Cyanoderma ruficeps, assembly GCA_008694505.1. Lineage (NCBI taxonomy): Eukaryota > Metazoa > Chordata > Aves > Passeriformes > Timaliidae > Cyanoderma > Cyanoderma ruficeps. Next base: position 1,739,190 of record VZDJ01000046.1, read on the forward strand.
TGTGGATGCAGAACTGGTGGCACAGGGGCTCTTCCCCAGGGTAGCAGAAGCCTGAGCTGTGCTGTTGTGTGCAGCCTGTGAGAATCAGAACCTTTTGCATATTTAAACAAGAGACAATTTTTCTTTTTCTAGAAAGGCGAAAAAAAAAAAAAGGGCTTTGGAGCCAAAGTATAAATGGTTGCAGCTCTCTACATGACTGATAAGAAGTGCTGGCTGATATATTCAAGCATCTCTTCCTAAATTTAATGTGCTAAAGGTGGAGAAGAGTCAATAACTTGACACTCTGGAGAAAGGGGTGAGAGTTCTGCTGGGGTTTTTGTGCATCCCATATAAATGGGGTCCCTGACTGTTGACTAAGAGCCCAATTTATGTGTTTGAGTTTGAAAATGCTGGATTCTACTTCATCTGTGACATGGAATTACAGAATATCCTCAGTTGGAAGGGACTCACAAAGACCACTGAGTCCTGGCCCTGCACAGGACACCCCAAAAATCCCACCAGGCGAGAGAAATGTCCAAATCTTCCTTGAGCTCTGTTGGTGCCACGACCACTTCCCTGAGAAACCTGTTCCAGTGCCTGACCAACCTCTGGGGTGGAGAAACTTTTCCTGATATCCAACCACATCATAACCTCACTGAACCTGGTTCTGGAATCTTCAGCCATCCTTGATTCCCACAGGAAGTGGAATCACCCACCCCAGCAGCACGAGCCAAATTTTGCCTTTCTCAGTGGTGGCTGTTGAGAGCTGTTGGGACCCTGGGCACTGAGAATTCCAGACTTTCTGTGCTGACAGGCACTGACCCCCAAACAAACCCTGCATTTGACCTGAGGCCGTGGAGAAAGTTTCCTAAATTATTTGATAGCATTGGGATTATGGGTGTGTGGTTTGAATAGAATTGTGTGATATCACAGGGAGGAAAACTTAAGAGTTTAAGGGTTTAGAATACATTAATATATATAAAGCAAGATGGAGGATTTAGGGCAGAGGCTGAGTCCTTCTTTTTCACCTTCCTCTTCATGGTTTGGGTGGTGTTTTGTAATTGGGTAGAAAAATCCACACTGCAGGCCACGGGTGCTTGGTTGTTGGGTTAAAAGTGAAAATAATTTAGGTGTCATTTCTTAATTAGACAATTTATCCTTAAAAGGCCTTGTAGAGAAAGAGACAGGGGCCATTTTTAGCTTGTTAGCTAGAAGTGCTGTAGAACTCATGGTTTGTGAGACTGTAATGTAGATAAGAATTAATAAACATCTGAGTCTGAACAAGAAACAAAATCTCAAGCATTTAACCCCAACTCTGGTAGGAAAGAAGATCAAACACAACAGAGCCACACAGGAAGTGCAACCCAACCTCAGAAAACCCTCCCTGCCTGGCAGGACAACCCCAAGACACAGGATGGGAGAGCTGGGGGTGCTCACCTGGAGAGGAAAAGGCTCCAGGGAGACCTTTGAGCCCTTTCCAGGGCCTAAAGGGGCTCCAGGAGAGCAGGAGAGGGACTGGGGACAAGGGATGGAGGGGTAGGAAAAGGGGGAATGATTTTAAGCTGACAGAAGGCACGGATGAATGGGATATTAGGCAGAAATTTTTCCCTGGGAGGGTGGGGAGGCCCTGGCACAGGGTGCCCAGAGAAGCTGTGGCTGCCCCTGGATCCCTGGAAGTGTCCAAGGCCAGCTTGGGAAGTGCTTGGAGCACCCTGGGATAGTGGAAGGTGTCCCTGCCCTTGGCAGGGGATGGAACTGGACGATCGTTAAGGTCCTTTCCAACCCAAACCATTCCATAATTCTCTGATTTTCTGATAATTGTCCATCCTATAGCCAGACACGTGCAATGGAACAAAGACATGCTGAGCATTTCTTCTCCATGTATTTCTGAATTTCAGTGTGACCAAAAAAAAAAAAAAAAAGGCAAAAATAGAATATAGTTCCAAAGCCCTTGAAATGGTAACGCTAAAATCTGGCAATGTTCTAATCTATTCAGATTGAAGTTAATAGAAGGAGGAAAGTTTCATTTTCCAGGGAGGATGACAGGATCAGAAATGGGAGCAGCTCTTTTGGCTGCTTTGATTTCCCTGCTCTCAGAAGAAAGCATTAACACATGTAAATACTCTCTGTACAATCCACGCTGAAGAGAGAAATAGAGCAGGGATTCCTCTGCCACGAGAGCAAATTGCTGTCATACTTCAGCTAGACAAAGATTTGAAAGCACAACCGGTGAAACCTCTTTTATATTGTCCCTCATGGATTATTCTGGGTGATTCCAGTATGTTAACTCATTTATTTGATCCTCATGATTACTGTGTTCAGAATTCCTACATTGCACCTTTGATAACGGATAAATATTTCACATTTTCACATGTGGAAAAGAAAAAAAATGACAAAGCTCTGAATAATACAAACAATGCCTCAAAACGCCATAAAGAACAGAATTTTCTCTGGATTAATGTAATTCATACACATCCCTGTCAAACTCCCCTTTTTTCTTCTTTGCAATACATTAAATAGGATTTAATTCTTCCCCAGCTTTAGCAGCTATTCTACAATGGCTTCTGCAGCTGGTTGGTGTTTGGTTTTTTTTCCCAGATCCATGAGCACAGCTGGAGAATTGCCACTGAACATCCCTCAACATCCCAAAGTTCCCCTTTGCAGGCAGCACCGTAGTGGGGAGCTGCCCTTAAAATACCGATTGTCATTCCCAAGGCATCATTTTGGGTTTTGTTAGCAGAGGGGTAGCAAAAATCCAGGGATACAAAAGGGAAAAGAAGTTTCATTTCTATCTTTGCTTTCCCTAAATTAAATAGCTGCAGAATCCATTATAATTCTTTTTAACCAGAAGGTGAAAACCAGTGGAAAATAAACTTTATTTTTTGCCCCTGTCTACTGCTTTAATTCACCAAAAAAACCCCCCCAAAAGCCAAAAAAACAACAAAAAAAAACCAAACAAACAACAAAAAAACCCCCAAAAACCCACAAAAAACCCGCCCCAAACCCTTGAATATTGAATATTGATATAGAATCAGCAAACAGCTGGATAAAGAGAACAAATAAACTGCTGTGGAGAAGGAAGAAGTGATCAATGTAAAAGTGAAGGCATCGCTTTGTATCAGCACCCAGGGTGTCTCCAGCTGCTCAGGCATGTGCTATCCATGCCATGGATTTCGGGGGTGGGAATAGTTTAGATACCAGGCCATGCAGAAAGAACACGCAGAGAAATAGGGATGTTTCATCATCACTTCAGTGCAATGAAATAATGACATGAGGTCATCAGACCCAACTGATGAAAATTTCTAAGGGTTTGAGCAACAAAAGAGATGGAATACACAACCCAACATTCCTTTTTTTGTTGTTGTTTATTTTGTTTCAGGATAGCTGAAGATGGGAAGCTCAGAATGTCTGAATGCCAAGGGTCAGACAGAGCTCCTTACCCTTGGACAAACGGGCCTCACCACCCTAACAGGGAAGACTTTCATCCCAATACCCCATCTAAATCTCACCCCTTTTAGCTTAAAGCCATCAACCCTTGTCCTAAGATGAGCTTCAGCTTGGATACTCTTCTGCCTAACAAGTTTCTTGAGTTTCTTGTGAAATGTATCTTTCTGTGAGGAATTAAGAAAAAATTCTCTGCCTCAACATTCACACGAGACTGTTAGAAAATTAACTTTTCTGAGAGCGTGATCCTTCTGTCCAATTCAGCTGAACTGACCCACGGCATTCAGGTTTTAAAGGTGACATGGAACGATAGAAAAATAAATATATTTGCATATATGGGATCACATTAGTTTGCTGTCCTGAGGGTGCTAAAAGCACCTTTCAGCTCATTCCCACGGATGCCGCCTGCCTGTACAACATTCCTGCCTCTCCCACAGCTGCTCTGCAAATGAAATGTTCCTGGGAATGCCTACAGCCACAGCCACTTATGGATGAGCAGTAAATTCATCATTTTGGGAGGGGGCAAAGCTTTTAAGCTGAAAGCACACAGTGAGAGCGGATAGTTGTTTTAAACGAGATGCAGTTTGTTCACCTGGTGTTTCTGTATTAGTTCAGACACAATAAACAACGTAGGATGCCCAAAAGGTTTTGGTTTTGCACGTCTGTGTTGCTGGGAGAGGCACTAAAATGGACTCAGATTGAAGCTACATGAGAATTTAATTGCTGTCACAGAGCAAATCTGTTATTTGTTTTATGGTTTTTAAATAATGGGGAAAATTATCATAACTGGCTAACAGAGACCTAATAACTAAAACCAGCTCAGCCAGAGGGCAGCAGGAAAAAAAGAACATTTTAATATCTCTGAGGAGGTGAAAACGACTTTCTACCCTTCAGCTTGAGCGTATCTCTAATCCTATCTAATCTACATTTTGCATTATCAGTTATCTTGCAAGCCTTTAGCAAGCAAGGAAGCATAAAGGAAAGGTCTAAAAACAATTTTATGCCAAATATCAAGAATGTTCAGATCTGGCTATCAGGGAAGAAAAAAAAAATGAAATCTCTGTACTGCCCCTTTGCAAATGTGCAAATATCAGCAGGTGAAGTTGTTGACAAACTGGTTTAGTCTTCAAACCAAAGCAAAGCCTGGACTGAGCCCAAATAACCCAATAACACATTTTGGTCAGAGATTCTGGGCTGGAGAGAGACTGTGGGGTCAAAATCATTTGGAAAGAGGACACAGCAAATAAAGTTTTATTCTGTCTAAAGCTCTTAGAGAATTAATGTTCTCGTAGAGAATTTTGCACTCCGAAAGGAGCCCATTGAGCAAGAAAAGAGCACTGCAGAAACGTGTTATTGGGAAGGGCAGGAACAGTAAAATCCTTTATCACCCTGAAATCCTCAAGAGAAATCCAGATATAGAGGAGGCTGGAACAGTGAGGTCAGGCACTGAACACGTACCAAGGTTGGGAAACCATCAAACTCCCCCAGCACAAATTAAATCAATTAAATCTGGCTGAAAGATGTTCCTCGAGACTGTTTTCCCTCAACATGTTGATTGGATTTACAGTTTAAACCATACTGATAACAAAAAAAAAAAAAAAAAAAAAAAAGANAAAAAAAAAAAAGAGAGAGAAAAGAAACAAAGCACAAACAACTGAAATTTATTCCTTTTTAAAACAGCTGAGGGGAGTTAAAAAGTGCTCATTTCTATATTGATTCTTGTTTGAAGAAAATAAGTATTTAGAAATCTTAGATGGTACAAAAAGAGGGGAAAAGAGGTTTAAATTGAGATTGGACTCTTTGAACTCTATTGGAAATAATAATTCTATGAAAGTACTACAGAATATTTTTTCAATGTTGTGCTCTAGAGAACGTATTTTTCCTGTTTTGTTTAAAATAGATCTTATTTGAGTTTGGGGTGTTTTTTATGATGATTCTGAAGTATTTAATGGATGCATTTGTCTTTTTTTTTTCACTCCAGACACAAAGATCCATTGGCATCTGCCCTTACTCATGCAAGAACACACATTTAATATTCAATTTTAAAAACGTGTTGTAGGAACCAACAGTAGTAAACAGCATTTGTGATAACCTCACAAACCAGCCTACCGAGATGAGTCACAAGATACCGAAAATTCAAGACAATCAATTGGGTAAGGGTGAGTTCCTGTCATCCATTTATAAATGCCCAATAAAAATGAGATTTCTAAAAAACTAAAGAGACCAAAGTCTAGTGGAAGATAATTTTTGAGGGCCCTGAAATACAGAGAGCATGAGGGGGATTTTAAGATGGGTTACACCAGTATCTAGAGGTGTCAGTCACTGAGTACAGAAGAACTCTAAATACAGAATAATCAAAATTATACGTTAATATAGATAAAGATCTTAATTTGAAGGTGTCCAGAGAAGCTGTGGCTGCCCCTGGATCCCTGGAAATGTCCAAGACCAGGTTGGATGGGGCTTGGAGCAACCTGGGACAGTGGAAGATGTCCCTGCTCATGGCAGGTGGTGGGACTGGATGGTCTTTAATGTCCCTTCCAAACCCAATCATTCCAGAATTCTCTGATTCTAATCCAGGCATCCAACATTTAGGGGTTTAATTACTGCTCTAAATAAATTTCCCGACTTATTTAGGTGCAGAACTCAGCTCTAATGCACACAGGACAGTACAGAGGCAGCTCTGGTTCATTCACAGTGTCCTTTTAGACAAATTACACAACAAGGGATAAAAACATCACAGACATCAGCAGCTTTTGGGATAGATGGCATCCATAGCTCCAAAAATCTGCTCTTCCAAGTGATTTCCACGTGGGGAAAAGAAACCTGAGGGAAACTCAGCTTCCTTGCCAGGAGCACAAGTTTCCCTGGAGTGAGCAATCCCCTCCTCGCCCAGGGAAGCAGAGCAGGGTTTGTGGGGTTGGGTTCTGTGCCCCTGGGGCCTGCAGTGACAGCAGCCCGTGGCCTTTAGGGCTGGCAGAGCTTTCTCAGGGGCCTCAGAGAGGTTAAACAGCTGCCTGGTTAAACAGCCATGTGGCCATTGCTTCGGAAAAGAAGCCCTGGGATCCCCCTTGTTGTAAATAACCTACGTATATTAATTTGTGCCTGAGAAATAAAGGAATTACAGGCAGGAAAAGAGACATTTGTCGAAAGCCACAGGAGGGAGGGGCAGAGCTGGGGGGAAGATTTGGGGCTATCAGCACTTGAATGAATGTGGCTGGGCTGAACCAGATGCTTGATGGTCGAAACACCTGCCCAGAGACGGAATTGACTCTGCAATGAACATCCCTTCTGTTTGCCTGAAAAACCCCACTCAGAACCTGAATATGATCCACAGCCAACACTCAGACACCGTTATGTTTCTGCTTAAGCCCACTTGGAAAAATAAAAATCCCAAAAGGGGCCAATGAATACCAACACCCGAACAACTGGACAAAGCAAAACCCTGCCCCGGGGAAAATAAAAAGTATAAAAACTGGACCTTGGTATTGGGACTTTGGGGTGAATAAAGGGGAGACACGGTGCGGGCCGGTCCCATGTTCCACCCCCAATTCGATCGAATTGTTCTTTATTGTGGCTTTGGTTTTTATCTATTTCCGTACTCGCTGTAACACGAAAAATAAATTTTATTTTTTATTATTACGATTTGGCTCACCGTATTTATAACACCCTCAAGGCTGGCAAACTCTGCTTTCCCAACCCCACAGCTGCGCTTGGATGATTTTTGGAAGTTTGCTCTGCGGAGTTTGTGGGGTTGGGACCCTGGGAGGAGCACTGAGCCCATCTGCTCCCCCAGGAAAACTTCCAGCACCACTCCCTGATCCCCAGGCAGGGCCCAGTGCCTGCCACAGGACACACATCCCCTCTGGGAAGCAGCAGAGTTTATTTCACTGATTGAGAAAAATCTCTTTATTGCCAGCCCTGGTGAGAGGGGCAGGAGGGAATACCGGAGACAAATCCCTAACAGAGGAATAGTGCTGTAAATGTGATTTTTTTTCATATTTTTGTCCTCTCCTCCTGCTCTTTTGCTTCCCATTCCCCCTCCTCTCCCTGCAGCTTTGGTTGTGCATCACAGCTCTCTCCTGGAGCATCCTGGCAAAAAAATCCTCCTGGGCTGCTGACTCAGCAAATCCAAGGAATTTCAGGCAACACTCTTGCTAGAGACTTGAAAAATATCCCTCCAGGAGCTGGAGAATTAACAGCTGAGAAACACGAAAAATCACTGATTCTGATTCTACTTTTCTCTCTTTTTTTTATACAACCTCCTTTTTTAAGAACTCTTCCTAATGCCCAATTTGTTATTCGTCTGCTCTTCCAACGCTCATCAATAAATACAACAACCGCAGGGGGGAAAAAAAAATCACATTTATTAATGCCCTTAAATCAGTGTTTTCATCACTTTACTTACCTCTCACAGAAATTATTGCTACTTCCAGAGAGCAAAGGAGGGGGAACATTTTAATGTAATATAGGGCACAGTATTTTTTGCTTTGCTAACTGCTTCTTTGCATTTCTATGACCAAGATATCTCATCTGTCTAAAGGAAAGTTGTGGTGGATACCTGTGCTTGTTCACAGTGTTGTGAACCACATTTTGGTAAGATATGTGCATTTTTACTTTTTTCTCCCCCTGGCATTCATCTTTTTGTGCAAATCAGCTTAAACAGCTTAAAAATGTCCAAGACCAGGCTGGACAGGGATCTGAAAATGTTGGTCTAGTGGGACGTGTCCCTGCCCAGGATATCTGACATTACCTGACCTTTAAGGTGCCTTCCAACATCACCCATTCTGTAATTCTGTGAAAAACATTCTAACATTTTAACCAGGTGTTTAACCAGGTGTCTTGCTTTAGTTTCAATAACCCTGACTGGCACCTGAGGTGCCCAGGTAAGGTCACAAGTGACAGGGCAGCAGACAGAGCACCAACACAAGCTCCAGGGCTCCCACCACCCTCAGGTGTCTCAGGCAGGAGTGTAAACACACTGAGTTTCCTCAGGAAAAAACCAACTCAGAGACCTGGAGATATGTCATGTGGAAATCTCACCCTGAAAGAACTCTCACTCTGGCACTCTCTTCAGTCCCTGTCCCACCTAACTGACAGGATAACAACCAGCTGGGACACAAAATCCTAATTTCTGTGCCTCTGAAATGTCCCTGAAGTTGGTTGGCATCAAAGCCTCCGTGGTCCTGCCATGCTGATTTTCTCAGGCGATTTTTTGCAACACCAGAATTCTCAACCTGCTCTTTGAAACTTTTCCCAGCATTACACACCCAAAGACCTTGTTTTTCTACTTTAAACAAGGCTGTTAAGAGGTTGCTATTTTCTCCCGATTGCCCCCAGCACCAGCTCCTCCTATTAAAATAGAAAAGCTCCAACAGCATTAATGCCTTGGTTAGCTGAGTCTTTATCTCCTATGGAGAACATTCCCAGCAGTTCCCTGGCTGTGTTTGGATATAAAATATTTATGTTTTCATTACATAAATAACTGGGAAATCTCATGCAACTGTGCACTGTGCTCGAGAAACCTGCAGTCCCACAGAGAGCTTGACTTCTCTAACAGGGTTATGAGATGCTACAAATCACCAGGCAGGTAAACTCATTAAAAGCTCTCTCATTAAACCCTGGAATGGATAAAAATAGTTTGCTGAAAGAGCAGTGACCAACCCAATCTTATGTCTGTGCCTGAGGTGCCTCATGTTTGGGCCGTGCTTAAAAACATTGCAGGCTGGGAGAGAAACTTGTAGAATATTGTGTCTGTGCCTCATCTTTTTAAAATAACAGAGGCTGGAATGCAGATGATTCTATTTGAAGGTATCCTGGCACTGGAAGTGACAGCCACAGATGAATAATAGAGGATACAGAGAGTTCTCTGCTCTGTAGCCTACACACGCCCTGAGAGGATTGAGAAATATCCCCCCTTCAGCAAACAGGGGCTGAGCAAACACCTCAGCTCCTCTCCTCACCTCGCCCTGAATCACTCAGCTCTCACCAGATCCAGGGATCATTCTCTGCTCTGTGAGGTGCTGCCTGTACATCCAAATCTGCATTTGCCCATCTGACTCTCACTCAGAGATCGGACTTCAATGCTGTTACACAAGAGGCATCACTGACACCTTCCCTTTTCCTTATTTCTCCCTTTTTCAAAGGAGAACATCCTTCCCAGCTGACCAAACATTGCAGAGAATATTCTACCACTGGAAATGCTAAAGCTTAGCAATATTAAATACATACCCACAGGAAATTCCAAGTATTAGGTGAAGAAATACGTCTGATCGAATTATTCCAGACACTTAGAGCACCTGCATTGCAGTTACATTTAAAATTCAGTTCATACACCAAGCCAACTTTGTGAGTCATGAAACTCATTGTTTCTCAAGTACATTTGGAACCAGACGAAGGAACGATAGTTTAGGATCTTTTCTCCTCCATAATTTTACGATGACTTTTGGTAATATTTTTCAATGAAAAAGAAAAAAAAATAAAACCATAACCCAATGTTATCATAGATGAATGGAATGCAGAGTCAATTGAAATGACAGTGAAAATTAATTCAGAAGCAGAAAAAAAAAATCATAGAATCCTGGAATGGTTTGGGTTGAAAGGGATCTCAAAGCCCATCCAGTTCCAACCCCCTTCCATGGACTCCTCCCACTACCCCAGGTTGTTCAGTTTCACCCAAAGCAAAGAATGGAAATGACTGGGAAGTGTTAAGCCAGCTGAAAGAAATGGGTTAAACCCAGCTGAAATAGCTACACAGGCATTGAAATCTAGGGAAGTGAAACAAATGTAAAGCTCAAGAATTCCTCTGAAGGCCTTGCAGGCATCATGGTGCCCTCAGTCCTGAGTGGTCTATAGGTTGGGTTCATGCAGAACAGACTGGTAAACACATGAAAAACTGAACCACTCTTGGCTCTGACAATTAGAACTGGCTTAAAACACTCATTTCTAATTATTTCTTAGCATATTATATTCCTGGTGTCTGGTTCCTGCCTATACTTGAAGCCACTTGGGATTTCCCATTCATAGTTCTCTTTTTGTGTTTTCTTGATTTGTTTATGGATGTGGACATCAGTTTGGGGGTTTTGTGGGTAAAGTGGGTCTGACCAGATGTGCTTAGAGGAAAGCAGTATATAAACAGGATTTTTTCCAGGAACTTTGAGGAGCCTAAGATGACTCTCAATTACTTTAAGTTTTTTAAAAGTCACATCCACTCCCCTGGTAGAAAATTGGAAAATCTGCATGACAGGAAAATGCCAATCTGAGGTCACCAGCACAGCACATCCGAGATGGTTCACAGGGAAAGAGTGTGCCCCAGTGGAGAGAAATGTGTTACCACAAGAACTGCAAAAGCATCACAGCAAGGGAAGAAAACATAAATAATATGATATCATTCCGGAAATTTGGCCTGTAAAAAGAAATTCACAGGGGATTTAATGTGAAATAAATACTTAACTTATTGTGTTACCTCTGTGCATGCTAACACACAAATTCATGTCTGTTAGATGGTTTACTTTAATGTCTGGATTCCTGCAAAAGACTGCAGCAAAACCTTATAACCATAAATAAGATCACAAACGTTGCAGAAGCAGCAAATAAAAAGCAGGGGTTTTTTTGGGTTTTTTTTTCTTAATAGCTCTGGTTTGCTATTTGGTATTTCATTAAGAACTGTTCTTTCCACAAGCTGGAGCTGATCACTAATTATCCAGCTCAGCAACCACAGTTATGTCCTGAAACGTGAGCAATTGGGAATTTGCTGTCCTTCTCCATCTGCCAGGAAGGTCACCCCTCTGACAGCTCCAGAGATTTGTTCATTTATTTCTCTTAATTAAAAACTGTTCGCCTCTAAATAACAAGACACCTTTCGAGGGTCTCGAGCTGAGCACCAAAAACCTTGAAATATTGAAGGTTGTTGGTCATTTAACAGAAATGCCTTTTGTCTTTTGTGTCATTTAATTATTTTGGTTGCAGTCTGAATAAAATGCTTGCATGGCCAGAAATTCAGCTTTCCAGTTTCTCCCAGGGCAGGATCCATGTCATCAACATTTCTATGTCCAAAAACCAGCATCTGAATTCGAGCTAAACTCCTTTTATAGTCAGGAATCTCACATGCACATTGGTACCTGAATCAGGTTAAGTTTGGGGGGTTTTCCCTCTTCCCATTAGCTTAGAGGAAGTTTAGGGTAGTAATTTTAGAAATTATTATATTATTATAAAAATATATTATTATCTATTATTATATAGAGTATTATAAAAATTAAACATACTCAGTTTTCAATAAGCAATCATTTCTACCTGACCAGAAAATCTGAGGGAGAGTAACAGGAGATAAAAATTTCAAGACCACATATTTGTATGTAAAGGACTGTATTATTTGGATGAACACCACTATGGTACCAGTTCCAACCCAATCCTACAGAATTTAGCTGAATTATGCCACATGTCAGATGGGCAGTGAAACGGACTCTAAAATAAGAGCCAAAAGGAAAGAAAATGTATTTTTGTGTGCCAAAGCGAAAAAACAAGTTCTGTGTGCTGTCTGCTATGAGACAGGCCACATAATTGATACACAGGAGCAAAAAAACTCTGCAAAAACTGCTAAAAGATGCTCTGGTCACACCACCATCCCATTAAATAGCTGCCATTTAAAAATAAAACTAACTAAATGCCACGAATTCTTTCAAATGCTGCCTCTTGAAGCGCACCAATGTGAGAATATCTGTGTATTAAGCAAGCGTAAACCATTTGCATGGAAGTTGTAGAAGGCTCTTGATGGGAATGAGCTGGAGGATTTAAACCCTGGTGCTATTTGTCACTGAATCCCTGTGAGCAATGCTGCTGGAGAAGAGCTGAAAAGCACATCTGTGATCGATGGTTTAGCACAGAATTGTGTTGAAATGCAACAAGAGGCTATTGCAGTGACGCTGTTTTCCACCGCAACAACACAGACTCCCAACTTCAGAAGGCTGAAAATGGCTCCTTTATTTTTGGGATGTGTCTCCCTTTTATACTGTCCTACACAGATCAATTTGATTGGTGAAACACAGACAAACCTCTTCAATCACATTGGTCAGACCAGAGGGACATCAAGAAGAAGTCCCTCCTAGGGAAAGGAATGAAAACATGGTACAGTTTACAGAAACACTTCTCTTGTTTACAGAAAAATTCCCTGGGAAAAGGATTTCAGAAAACCAAAACATCTCAGGCATGAAACCAGGGCTACAATTGCAGGACACGTGTACAACTCTTCACAGCTACGAAGGGACAGGAAAAAAAAAAAATCTTTTGTTGGGTGGTTTTGTGGCTGTTACATGAGGAGAGAGGCAGTCACCGTGTGCTGGGACAACGGAGAGGGAGAGTTACAACCCCCAGACATGTTAACACGGAGTTATTAATGGAAGAACATGTTGTTTAGTAAGTAAAGGCTTGTGAGAAAAATTAATCCCTGTCATCTTCATAGAGAGTCGAATATCTTTGGAAAGATGATGGATGACTCTAAGTGCCTTCAGTATCTTTAGGGGCCCATTTGTATTGTTTCTTAAAACTGCGCCTCTGGAAATGGAGGCCTCCAAAAGCACTGCCTGGGACAGCTCGAGGTTTAGGTTTCACAGGGGGGGATGAAGGGAATCTCTAATTTTATCCCTCTGTCTGAAAAAAAAGCATATTCTTAAAGCAATGGATTTGAAACAGAAGACCCACTATTATTTTTTTCTTAATTATTACTTTATTTTATTTTGAATCTAGGTCAAAAACAGTGAACAAATGCCCTCAAGGGATGGACTTGCCCTTCTCAGGATGAGCAGTGACCACAGTCCTAATTCATTAACAAAGGAGGCTGGAAAAGCCTCAACCCAAACTTTGAGACCACCCAGAAAAACCCAGAATCGGTGTCAGCAGCAGATCCTTCCCACCTGGCAAGTGCTGGCCTTGAGAACATGTATTTATATCAGAACAATGCAAATAAAATCATTTTTCCTTACCAGGGGAAGCAATACGAGGCTGAAGAAGCAGACCTTCCAGTTGATGGCCATTTTCTCTCCTAATTTTGGACAAGGTTTGCTCGTTAACGCCGTGATTAGGGCTGAAGCACAGATCTCTCTGCAGATATTTTGGCTGAGGTCTTCACGTCAAGGCTCAGATCTCTGCAGCAAAAGAGGAAAATTATCATAAATATGTAAACCACAGAGAGAATGAAAAAAGAAATGGACAGAAAACAGAGAATCCAACACTTCATTGGTGAGTTGCACTTTTTTAGACATCAACCAGGCTTTTGCAGATTTTAATGGTGGTCGTGGGTATCTAATTTAAAGGACTTTGATCAGTACCTTGTGTCAAAGAAATGCTGGAACAGGATCTGTAGCTGCAAACACCTGAATTGTACCCAGGGGAGAAGGAAGGATGGATTATTTTGGACAAGAAAAAAGACCTGTCTGCTTCATCTCTGGAGCTGTGCTTCGCCCTTCATGATTTTCAGTAGGGCAAAAAGCACTAAAGCAAAAAGCACTTAAAAACAAAACTGTCTGGAGGCTTTTTAGGGGTCTGGTTCCCAAGACAGTTTGTCCAGATAACAAAAATCCATTACCAGACTTGTTAATAACCTGTTAATAAGCTTTTTAATAATATTTCTGAGGACTTGGCAGTAGAGGGCAAAGGAATGAATTGTAATCTCAGGCTAAAGATTCATCCAGGATATAATCAGGAATGATTTGTATGAACAACCATGTCACCCACATCTGTGACTCCCATTGCTCTGGCCAAAAAGAATTGAAGACTGGGAGGAAGATGTTTTAAGATTTGTATTTATTTCTCATTATCTTACTTTGATTTGTACAGGAATTATTTGTAAAAGAACTTCTAGAACCAAAGGACACTCAAGTTTTATACTGACTACAACACACTGCCAGGACATCAGCATTTAGAAAGGAGAGAGTCTTTCAATTAAAAAATAAAACAGGAAAATTAATCTCTCTCTACATTTAGGGAGAACAATGATTCATGAAATTCACCCTAAACTGATCTGTTTTCTTCTACCCTCACTTGATCAGTCGCTCACGCTCTGTTCTGGCACGGAATTTAATTACTTAACTGTATTTCTGATGGTTTATCAAATAATGAGCAATTGATAAGATCTCAGCTGAGGAGGACAGCAAACATCCCCGGTGACATTCAGCCGTGAGGACTCGGAATTCCATTAACAGAGGCAAGACAAAGCCAGGCAGACGCATTAGCAGCCATTGGATTTGAAATGATTTCCTCATCATTTGCACTCCTGTGGGCAGCTCAGTCCAGAAAAGCTGGAGAGAGGCGTGGAGGTTGTGTTCTGTCCTTTCCTTCTGTCACTGTAATGCATCAGGAAATGATTGAAACGCAGTGGAAGGGTGGGAGATGCCCGACTAAAAGGTGGACAGGACAAATACAGATGCCCTGGGGGAAAAGTGGTGACTTTTAGAACAGCCTTTTTACCTTAACCTGGGCAAACCCTAGGTTTGAAAAGCGGAGGGCGGGTGTTTTCTGTCTTGTCTGAGTTTCACAGGAGCTCCTAAAGAGACAACGAGAACATCTGCAAACCATTTCGTGGCTTTTCTTTCACATATTGCAGGGAAAATAAAAAGAATCTACTTCATTTTTTGCCTTCAGGGTCGTCATGGAAACCTGCACCAAATACTGGGCTGAGGCCTTCGTGTCATCCACGGAGATTGGAGTGTTTATTAGGGAATAACAGCTCCCAGAACTTCTGCCCTGGATCTGCAGCAGAACCTTTCGTATTGTTGAGCTGTTCCTGGCATGTATGTTATACACACAGAGTCCACCTCTTACTAATTAAAGGCTACTTATCTCTATTATTAATTTAAGGGTAGTTATCTCTATCACTATCTCTATCTATATCTATTAAATTATTACATAATTTAAGCCCAGCTACCTCCCAAATCAGTACTATCAGCTATATCATACTAGAAAAACAAACTTTTAAAAAAAATTGTCTTATAAATATCATAAACTTTTTTTAAAATATTATCAATGCTGATAAAGCATTTCCATTCAGTATCGAGAAGAAAAAAAATATCAGTATTGGATTTGGAAGGGAAGCTTGAATGATTATGTTTTGTTCTGATGTTAGTGGTTGATAAATCTTGTAATTTCGTTACTGATGCTTCATGTTGTTGTTTTATCTGCATCTGCCACTGTAATTAAAATTAGTGAAGTCAGGAGAGCCAATAACAGAGGGGTTGCACCTTTCAGTTATGGATAAACAGTTCCCCAAAATAATCCTCAGTTATCTCTGGTGAAACAGAAGGGCTGGTGAAGTGCCTGAGAATCTGGAAATCAGCTGTTTGTTGCTAAAATAGAATGGGTTCCAGAGGTTTATTTCAAGCATGGCTGATATACAGGAAGAAGAAAAACCAAAAATAACATTGTTTTGGTCACTTGGTGATTTAAAAAAATAACCCATCCCCTCTGAAGGTGAATTGGTTTGTCCACTGGAAACACTTTCAGTGCCACAGCAGATTCTTTATGAAAGTGTCTGAGTGCTTCAAGGGCAGGCTGAAAAAGCTCTGGCAAAACTTGTTCTGCTGCAAGTGCCCATTTCTTCCTCCAGCTGAAAAAGGTCTCTGGAGGCTGGTGAGGACAACTCCTCCATGAGAAGCCCACGAGTGTCAATTTCACAATCTGATGTCATTAATGAACAAAACCCACACAGTGAAACCTTCCTAGGTATGATGGGGCCACTCCCAGGGAGGCACAGAAAAGGTAATAAATCACTGCTCAAAAGGATAAAAAGTCCCTGTATCAAATATGGGCAAAATACCCACTGGATCAATGAAATGGAGGAAATTTTTTGATGAATGAAAGAGGATTTTTAGTGGCTTTCCAAGGTAGTTACGAGCTCTTACTGAGGTGTCACCCAAAGGAAACCACCTGACCTGCTGGGCTCCTTGCTGTGGTCCTCTGGGACGAGTGCCAGTGGTTGGAAAGGAAACCAACACATTCCAAAGCTGGCCCACAGCGGTTTAGACCAGTGACGATGGAATGGGAATTCATTTACTTAATTCATCTCACTGCAGTGTCCAGGCAGGACCTCCTACCACATCCAGACCAAACTACTGCCCAGGTGTGGAAAACTGAAAGCTTCTGACAACGTGCAGGAGGAATTGAGGTTTTGCAGACTGAAAACATTTCAGAAAAGTCAACCACCCCCTGCAGAGTTACTCCAATACTCCTTAGAGACAGGAAGAACATTTCCCTATGAAGAATAAACATGGGTGGAGAATTACTGGGTGCAAAATACATGAACAGATAAGTATAATAAAGTCCTGGAATGGCTTGGGGTTGGAAGGAAACTTAAAGATCATCATGCCAACCTCCTGCCATGGACAGGGACACCTTCCACTAGAGCAGATTTCTGGCCTTGGACACCTCCAGGGATTTGTCAGTCCACAACCTCTCTGGGCAACCTGTTCCAGTGCCTCTTTCACACTAAAGAATTTCTTCCTAATATTTAATCTCAATCTACCCTCCTTCAATTTAAGGCCGTTCCACCTTGGACTTTCACAACATGAAAAGTCCCTCTCCAGCCTTCTTTTAACCACACTTTAGGCACTGGAAGGTGCCCCAAGATCTCCTTTAAGCCTTCTTTTCTTCAGGATGAACATTCCCAACTCCCAGCCCGAATTCATAGGAGAGCTGTTCCAGACCCCTGACCAGCTTAGTGGCTCTCCTGAGGGCAGGAACTCCTTTCATTATGCACTCGACATTTTTCCATCTTCAGGCTCTCAATAAAAGGTGCAAAACCCACTGCATTTTATGATTTCCCTTCTATAAGTTCCTAGATGTGGTATTCCAGCTACATCATTTATTTAAAAGCCACAGTGCCCCTTCCTCATGTTCCTGCTCACCAGCCATGAGCAGAGTTGGGAAATCAACCCCTCAGTGACCTAGGACACGTCTCCTAATTTTAGAAATCCTCTCTCTTTAGGCATCCTCACACATGAGCTCATTGTCAAGTCTCTTTTTATATCAACAGAGAGAAGCAGACATGTGGAGAAAGTGTTTTGTCTGACCTATTTTAACCATCTCCTCTGAACTTCCAGCTCCTCTCCCAGAGCGTAAAGGAATTCTGAACAGCCAGCTTGTTTGTTGACATCTACACTGTGGATACCTAAATCTGGACAGAATAATCCCACCTCCAGTCTGAAATATATGGAACAGCAATACAAAACCCAAACCCTACCATGAAGGACTGAGAATGAATTTGATTATTATGGGTGTCAGTAAATTGATGCTGATATATTTATGGCAACAGAGAAAAGCTAAAGAAGGTTCAATATCAGACAGCATGAGTTCTAAAGCTTTCCATGGAAAATACTCCACAAAGAGTATCCCTATTAAGGCAAAATAAAAGCACGTCATGATCTTTCCATTATCTTTAATAGAGTAGTTATTATTTCTTGAAGTTTAAGTATTTTGGGTTGGTTTTGTTTACCTACTTCCTAAATTTGCTGAAATTAAAGCTTCTTCATGGGTCACAGCAGCTGAGGGTCTGACTCTATACTTTCTTTTATAAACAAAGAAGATTTTCATTCTGCCTTTATGTATTTAACTGGGAAAGTCTCTCAAGTCCTTGTTCCCATTCACCGAGTCTGTCATCAATGACAAAACAGGATTCTAAGGGTCATTACATCAGGAGGTCTAAGAGGTGAATTTTCCGAAAGGATTTACTGCTACAAAGGACAAAACTCTTTTTCAGCTGCATATCAATGTCTTGAGGGTCTCAGGCAAAAAATCCCACACCTTTGCCTGCAGGAGTAGTCCACAAACAACGTGGAATTTTTTCCCAGGATGGTCCACAAGGTTGGATGCAGGCTGCCCATTGCTCTAACACGTGAGCTGATGTGGGAATCATTGGCTGAAAAATATCCATTCATGGCAGATACATTCAGTCAGACCCTGCTTGTTTCCAGTTTTTTCACTGTGCAAGAAAATTGTTGCTTAAAAAACCAAAATTTCCAAGGGAGCTGATACAGCACAGAAACAATTTTGCATGGATGTATTTGAAAGAAATAGATTCAGATGCTGCCTGGCTTAGGCATTTCTGTGTTAATGAATATCCAAGTCTGTTAGCAATACTCAGTAATAATCCTTTTACTTTCTGGAAGAATTGGCTTTTGATATTTTTTTCTTTCCTTGCATAAAACTCAGGAAACACCTGTGAATTTTACTAGAACTCCCTTTCTAAAAGTGAAGATAAAGGTGTGATTACAAAAGTAGGAAATTGTAAACTGCAGATGCTGAGACTCCCATAAGCAAACAAGGGCTTAGGCGTCCAAATATTTCTATATGAAGTAGTATTATCATTTTCATTTACTTCCATGAGGACTTGTGTAGGAAATAAATCAAAGCAATGTGGTTTTGCACGAAGAATGGCTGCTAAAGAGGATTCACAGGACTGGGGGGTAGGAAGGACCTCTGGAGATTGTCTAGTCCAAGTCCCCTGCTCAAAGCAGGGTCAGTTACAGCAGGTTATTCAAAACCCATTTTCAATCAGTGTCTGAATATCTCAAAAGTTGAGACCCAACAATTTATGTGATCAACCTCTTTTAGTATTTGACCATTCTAACAATAACCAGGTGTTATCTTACAGCTGAATTTCCTGTATGTCTGTTCCTGCTCGTTGCCTCTTGTCAGCACAGAGAAGAGCCTGGGTCCATCTCCTTTGCACCCTCTCATCAGGTATTTCTACACATTGATAAGATCCCCTCAAAACTTCTCTTCTCCAGGCTAAACAGCCACAGTTCTCTGAGTCTCTTGTTGTAATTCCTTAATAATCTCTGTGGCTCCTCACAGAACCCACTGAGTTCTTAGCAGCCCAGCACTGGACCAGGCACTCCAGGGCTGAGAGAGAGGAATTATCACCTCCCCTGACGTGCTGCCAAGGCTCTTCCCCGTGCAGCTGATGCTGCTTTTGGATTTCATCACTGCAAAGGCACTTTGCTGGCTCAGGACCCACTTTGTGTCCCCCCAGGGCTTTAGGTCCTGCTCTGTAGAGCTGCTTCCCAGCAGCTGATTCCCAGCCTGCCTTTGTTCATGGAATCATCCCTTTCCTTTCTTTCTGCATGTCTCTTTCTTCTTCATCTTTCTGCCTATTTCTCAAACCTCTCTGGTTCCCTCTGAGCAACAGCACAATCAACCTCTTGGTCAACTCGTCCTCAATTTGTATAACCTTCAACCTTCTTGCAGGTGCACTGTGTCCTATCATCCTGGATCATTAGTGAAGACATTAACCAGCATTACCACATCAAAAAGACCTTTATTGCTCAGCCCAAAAAGATCTTTATTGTTCAGCCCAACTCCACAGTCAGTGGAGGTGCAGGTAACCTCAGGGAGCAATTTCTGTGTCCAAAACTTGATGCCTTAAGGCCAGGTTGGATGGGGGGTTGGATGGGGATTGGAGGGACCTGGGCCGGTGGAAAGTGCCTCTGCCATGGCAGGGGTTGGACTGGGTGACTTTTAAAAGGTCCCTTCCACCTCAAACCATGGTTCTGTGACACTATGCCTCGTTTTGGACAAAATGCTGCAAGAACTGCTTTGCAAGAACCAATTTTCTTTTCCTCTGTTTATTCAGGCCTGATGAGGGCAAACACAGAAAATTCCATTCCCAAAGTTTAAAACACCGAAGCATTAATGGTAAGCAAACCAGAGCCCTGACTTCCCTCTATCCTGAAGCCTTTTCTTGCTTTCAACACTATCCCAGTTCCTTTTATTAGCACAGCCTAATAACTTCTATGCATGTTTTACTTCAGCTGTCCTCCATTACAATTTTGGTGGAGTGTTGGGTTTTTTTGGTTTTTTTTTATTATTTTCCTTTGAGTGGTTTCAATTAAATCGAAATTCCCTGAAGATATGAGCATTATAAATTGTCCTTACAAAGTACACTCCTTATCGCTGCTGTATAACCTGGCAGCTCCTGCATTTTGTAATCCTCTGGCTTTATAGAATTTTCCTAACATATTAAAAAAAAAACCCATCCAAAGCTCTTCTAAAACAGATTTTAGTAAGTGTTGCTCAGCCAATTCAAGAAAGATATCCAGATTTACACTATATGAAGATATGATTAATTTATTGATTATCTGGAAATTATCAAAAACTCTTTCAAAGTCCTAATCCTCTATTTCCCATCCCTTCACAGATGTGGACATTATGCCCAGCCTTTCCTGAGCTTTGAGTTTATGCTTTTCTGGGACATGCATAAAACTAAACAAGACTTGATGTTTTTAAAAACAAACTCCATTTAAAATGCCTGAATTTTATAACTAAAAGAAATTCTCACAATACAACAATTCTTCTCCTTCATATTATGCTGCTTCACCAGTACAGATATAATGGAACATTGAAGGTTAATGACATCTCAATTCTGGGTATCCAAGTGTTTTGATATTGTAACAACTTTGAATATCTGTTTGATGGAGTTGCTGCTTCAGGCTCTCTGAAAATTCAAGTGGACATGAGTGGATCACGCACCCAGAGGTCAAGATTTTCTATCTTATCTTTGCAGTGATACTCTCATGATAGCAGAGGTTGTGGAACACAATTCATCCCTCCCTGGGCACAGAATTGCTTTTCTTGGCAGGTCTCCCACATAACATCACCAATAAAATTCTTGCCTTGATTGGCATTATTTTCCCCATTGCATTATCCATCAGATTTATTGTGCCCTTATGTTATTGATGTCCCCAGAGGTCTGGTGAAATGACCAAACTTCTTAACTAAAGGCCCTAGACATGCCGAGGCAGGGAAATAATTGCAAACTACCACCCGTTCAGGAAGCATTAGGCAAAGCAAAAAAAAACAAAACAAAAAAACCCCACCAAACCATGTGAGAAGATTCCCTTTTCACAGCAGATCAATTATCCTTTGTAAGCATCTGTGGTAAATGTGATACTTCATTGCTAATATGAAATTAATACTGGGATCATAAAGATAACGATGTGCTGCTCCATTCCAGCAGGGCTTTAAGTGGTGCTTGGCAAGAGCCCTCAGAATTATTACTCCACAACCAGGAAAACGTGTTCTCTACCTGGCGCATCAACGTTTTTGCAAGAGCCCCCTGATCAATTTGCTTTTCTTGACGGGTGGTCTGTGTTTCCTTCCCTGGTTGGAGGTGTAAATATTGTTTTTCGTGATCACAAAGGAGGTTGTAGGAGCTCTAACCTGTCCTTCAGCCTGTCCATCAGGCTCTGCTTTGAACCTGCTCAGCACACGTGGAGCAGATATCTCTCACAGGCAGAGGAAAGAGGAAGAGCAGAGCAGAAAATGCAGCTCTGGACCAGAGCCTTTTGTTCCCATTCTCTCTGAGCATCTTCCCAAGTGCAGGAGCTTCAAAACAATTCCTTAACTCAAAATAATTCTATTTATCAGAGTGTGGTGGCACTGTTAACACCCTCAATTAGCCCTGTTGATGTGCTGAGCTGATTATCTTAAGCCCAAACTGCCATTATAAAGCCACCATTGCTCCCCAGACCTGAGCCAGGCTCCGTGCAAGGTGCTCTCAGCTGTGAGGAAATGCCAAAGGTCTCTTTAACAAAACATTCCACTATTTATTTAGCACAGGCAGACTCCATAGGAATGTTCCTGTGGCTGGTGATGGACCCAAGGGCAAGACTCCAGTCTTGGAGCTCCAGCAACAGCACAACAAACTCTTATCACCCCTGGGAAACAAGACCACCTTTCCTGTCTGAAAGCAGGACAAAAGTAATAAAATAGGCAACGAAAGGGAGTTAATCTGTTGGTTTGGAGGGTGGTGAATACAATGAGCAACTGATTGTATTTCCTGACGCCAGAGGAATAAATACAAGATGGTGTGAAGAAAACAGCCTGATACAACCTTGGTATTGAGAAAAGGGTTCTTGGGAGTGTGGAAAAATTGCCAAGTTGTTCAGAGAGGATGATCAAATGATCTTTCTGTGCCTCATGTGTACAATTCCTTGTCGCTTTCCAGTGCAAAGTCAGAGGCATTCTGAATAAAACAGCTTGTACTTCACTGAGCACTCTGAGCTGACAATCTGTGGGGATGGCCCAGACGAAGCTCCCCGCTCCTCTACACTCCTAATCAACATCAAAAGCTTTCATGGGCCAAGCTCCAGCCCATCTTGATAAAGGACAGATTGATATAATGTACTTCCCACTTTCTCACTGGGTTGAGAAAAAGATACCTCTCCACTATTGTGATTCCTCAAGGGAATATTGTCAAGGAAATGTATCCCAGAACAGGCCTGGGGCTACAATCTTGTCTCTTCCATTCTTAGGGAGGTGAAAATCCCTTTTTTCCTTTGTTTTAACGGTTTCACTCTTCTCTGCTACACTGAAAGATCAGTTTAAGACACTGCATGAGCACTTGGAAACTGTGTAATTTTTTTTTTTTTCCCCTCCACATTTCCTTTTGTCCTCCTTTCCCATTGCATTTCTGACAGCCTGGGCTCCCAGCTGTGTCCCATATTGTGCTTAATAAACTCGTTACGTTTGGACATTATCAGGACCTTCCACAGCACGTGCTCCTGCAGCACCAGGGATGGAATCCAAGGCACATAAATCTGGCTGTCTGAAAGGGAACCAGCTCTATCCACGCTGGCTTCTCTCAGCTGCTTCCACAGTGAATGGAAAATGAGAAATTGCCCTCAGCAGCACACGGCTTTGCCTTGCTCCCGGACAATGTGCTACTAATCTTGGCAAACTGAGGAGTAATAAAGCACAAAATCAGTTTGATTAGCTCAGGAGAGCCTGTGTGGAGGAGGCACGGCCCTGAGAACAGCAGAAGTATCAATTTAAAGAGGAATAAAAGCGATTGAAATCAAAGTCGGTGTTGGGTCAAGAGGTTAAGCTGGGAATTGGAAGAAAGCTTTGGACCATCAGCGGGAAAAAGACCTGAAAGTGCATTCCAGAGAGAGGTGGAAAGCAAAAATAAACTTAGACTTTTGACAGGACTCCATGTAATGTGAATATTTGTAAACCAATTTCTCTGATACATGAAGACACTCCAGTGTTAACAGATACAGATTCCCAACCACCAGGCTCTGCTTCGGAGCTAGATCCTATCTTTCACATTAAACCACGGAGTAAACTCATGTCTCTGCTCTGAGAAAAATTTGATGAGGAAAAATGCGTCCCTGGAGGTGTTTCAAGGGCGTCTGGATGCAGCATTTGAGGACAGGGTTTAGTGATGAACCTGGTGATGCTGAGTTAATGGTTGGACTCCGTGATCTTGGAGGTCTTTTCCAGCCTAAAAGATTCCATGATTCCAAAAGTTCTGACGCAAAAGGCAGTCATAGCCNTTCAGCTTAATTCATATACCACCACTTCACTATAATTATGAATAAAGAAACTTTACCACTTCTAGAAAAAAAAAAGAAAAAAGGGAAAATATAAGTGAACGGAACTGATTCACTCCCGTTTAATCATCTTTTCAGCCAGTGATTAAGACTCTCTCTATATTCATCTTCATTATCTGTTCATGGTTCTCCATATCCAGAAGATGAGCTGGCCCTATGGTGCTCTATAGGGCAGCAGAAGATGGCCCTAAGGGAATACCTGGGAAGGTCAGAACAATGCAGGACCAAAACAATTTCATATGAACACACACACACATAGACATAAAAGCATATGCAGAACTCATTGGCCAGTAAATTGTGTGTTTTCTTACTTCATCAATTCTAGAGATGTCAAAAAAACCACAAAAGAAACTCATCAAAACACAACTAGAAGACGTCAGTTTTATCCATTATGGCATTGCTTACACTTCCGTCAAATTCCAAGCTACTACGCCAGAAATCTGATCTACAGATCCTGTGTGAACAGGAGACAATAGAAACTAAAAAAGATGGGTGATTTTCCTCTCTTGGATGTGCCTGTTTAAATGAAAGCAGGAAACCCTCATTATAGATATTAAGCTGTCTGATGATGAAGTTTATAAATTGACAGGATGGCCACCGGATCAGACTCAACCCAACTTGCTGTGATTCACATTTTCCTTTAGGTGTCACGTGGAGCTGGAATATCCCTGGTGGCCCAGAAAACAATCTAATGCTGTTCCTTTCCAGTGGATGGCTTTGTCATTTCGTCGTCACGCATCCCAGTAAAACCCAGGATACAAACACGTAAATCCAACCAAGCTGAAATCCCCTCTCCTCCAACGCGCCCACTGCTCAGTTTGAAACAGGCTGACTCACGCCTCAAAGACACTGTGAAAATGCCTCTCTCCCCATGGGGAGCCCTTCAGAGCCCTGGGTGAGAGTTATCTCATTAAAATGTCTACCTCCAAACCTGAGATAATCTCCACAGATTCCTTGTACAGTCCCTGAGATGTAATCAGCACATCCCATAAAGTCCACAGCCTATGTTAAGTTATCCTAAATTATGTATTTCAAAGCAACAGATTAATTACATCCTATTTCTCTGTATTTTCTATCAGGAGGAAGGGAGGGAAAGAGAAGGATTTGAGAAACAACATTAAAAAGATTCAGTCCAAACATTAAAAGTTGCCAAAGCTACACTCAGCTGATGAGTAGCATCTTACAGTGGGCAGCAAATTAAGGTTAAATAACGTGTTTAGCAACAGTTTTTTTCTTGTTGCTCCAACATCCTCCCTTTACTTTCCTCACATAGGATCAAGTGTAAACTCTGTTCAGGTCTTCATTCACACCCTCCTTGAGCTTAATATGTAATTTAAGCTCGGCTGAAATGGCACTGAAAAAAACGTGATCATCATCATCATCATCATGTGCCCTTCAAGCACATTGGCTAATGAAGGCTTGATCCTGTACAAGCTCTTTAGGACAGAGGATTTTGGCCAAAGATTTCACAATTTCATCATGGTGTATAATTTATCAGATTCACCTTTTTTTATAATTTAAATTATTTCTTTATAATTTATAATTCAGTATTTACAATTTCACCTATTTCCTTGGATACTCTGTGGAGAGGGTTTCTTCTAAGCTCTTGGAATAAATACAAGAACAGTGTTGTAGACAGGGACAATTACCCAGGCTGGTTTCTCATGGAAACACAGGATCTGCCCACCCCGCTCAGCATTTGATAAAAACTTTTGGAAATGATCAGAACACTTCCTAACACCCAATCTAAAGAAAAAACAACCTAAGAGAGAGAAAGCTTCACTGATCTCCAGCACCGGGAGATCCACTTCAGCAGCCTCCGAAGGATGCAATTTATTAAGACAAGAAATCCAGCTGTCCCAAAGCTCTCATTTCTGCAGGATGCATTATTGACGGCCCTCATGGCTGCAGATGGCACAGAGCTACGTTCAAGTGGCCTCCTTGGGCTTCCTCATCCAAACAGAGGATTAAAGAGAGGATTAAAGGTGGACCAGGACAAAGAAACAAAGGAGAAACCATCAATGGTACGTGAGAGTCAACTGGCAAAACCCAGGGCAAATTTTAATGGTCTTATCTGTGCTTTGGCTGACCTTGGATATATCCTTGTGTTTAAACATGGAAGCCATCCTAGGAATTAGGTACTGGTAGCACAGAACAACTTTGAGTTATCTTCACAACATTTTCTGGCTCAGGCCAGGCTGGTGAACATTCCCTGGGAATGCATTCTGCATCAAAGACCAGCTTTTCTTTGAAGGCACCACCCAAATAAAACCCCCAAAGCCAACCAACCAACCAAATAAAAATAAAAAAAAAAAACACCAAGAAAACCCCACGAACAAACAAAAACCCCAAAACCCCCACCCCAAAATAAACAAACCCCAACCAAATCCTCCCCAAATGCACTAGAAAAGGTGAATCTGCATTTTATGGTATTTCCTCCCTCCTATCCCAGAGTTCACTCCTGTCCCTGGAGTTTGCTGCCAGCTGCAGCAAATGAGGCATGGGATGAGTTTGTGTGTTTTTCTGAAACACAGAACTCACTGGGGAGAGCAGTGCAGGGACACAGAAAGGGAAGGAAGAGAATGATCTTCTCCCGGCAAATAAAACTAAATGTGCGATAGCCTGGAGTCAGCACAGTGGGAGCCTGTTTTGGACAAGCAGAATAAATTTTGTGCTGCAGTCAGGACAGGATGGTGCACACAGAACTCTCCAGGGCACAGCTTGGCTGCCATTAGACATATCCAGAGAATTGGGTATTTTATTGAGGATTGTTTTATTCAGAAACAGCCATAAAATGAAAACGTTGTGAGAGGCAGAGAATAATTTTTCCAGTAATATTTTCCACATTTTTGGGTGTGTTGTAGGTCTCCCAGTTAGATGAAACAAAAATGTTGTGGCACGGATTTAGATGTCTTTTGGATTGTTTAATTCTACCCAGCACTGCTTGGCTGTAACTGATCACAAAATCCTCCTTGATGGGCAATAATCACAGGTTTTATAAAAATAATTCTGGCTCATGTTCTGCAAAGGGGCATTGTGTTCTGTGTTATCTTCAAGTCAGCAATGACAATAATGACAGTTTTAAAATCAAAATTACGTAGGATAACATGAAAACAGCCCTTCCAAAAATCAAAGCAAACTAAAAAATAAATGTCAAACCCAAACCAGCACATTAGGTCTTACAGGTCATAAATGAGCAGGTGAATAAAACCTAATAATTACTCAGTGACAGTCATCCAGCTCCAGTCCAAAAGGCCATGATTAGCATATCTCTAAAATGGAAATTAATGTCTTTTTCTCCTTCTCCTGCCTTTTTAATGCATTTCCCAAACCAAATCAAACGCAAACGCCCCAGCTTGCTCCCACATGTAGAGGCCTCCTCAAGGCAATCTTCATCTCTGAACTTCTGCAGAGTGCCTTGAGTGAGAGAGGAGGACATTGAGTACTTCACATCCAGGTAACCTCAGCATTGCAGATGCACACAGGGTTAATTCAGCTCCGAGTACCTGCTGTACCTCCACTGACCACCAGCACAGGGAATAACACCAAATTCTCTTTTTTCACTCTTCCACAGCATTTTTCTTTTCAACTATTTTTAAGGTAATTCTATTTGTTTGCATCAGCTGAGAAGAAATCGAAATTTCTTCCGTAGAAGATGTGAATTCTTCCCTTCTGCTGACCCTCTGTAGAAATGAGATGTCCACCACTGGGTACAAATCCCACAGGGATGCTTCAAACACCTCAAGGAGGGTATGGACGTGCTTGTCCCCAGCTCTGGCTGTGCTGGAAAGGACATTACCCCCAGTCAGCCTAGAAACACCAGCCCGTGCTGCACTTCCCCATCAAACTCCTTGTAGGATCACTGCCTGAACCAGCTTACTCCAGGTAAGAATTGGGTTAAATATTGGGTTGATTTAGATTGGATGTTAGGAAGAAATTCTTAACTCAGAGGGCAGTGAGGCCCTGGCACAGGGTGCCCACAGAAGCTGTGGCTGCCCCTGGATCCCTGGAAGTGGCCAAGGGCAGGGTGGAAGGAGCTTGGAGCACCCTGGAATAAGGTGATCACCTTGGATCACCCTGGAAGACATCCCTGCTCATGGCAGGGGGTGGGAAATGATCTAAAAGGTCCCTTCCAACCCAAAAACATCCTGTGATTCTGTGATTTTGTGATTCTATGAAAAAGCAAAGCTTTGCCAGCCAAGGCCAGCGGGATGCAGCTGGGTCAGGGGACTCTCCTCAGCAGCTCAGCTGGGAGATCCAAGAGGTGATGATGAGATGGTGGAGCTGCCTGGAGGTTCTGGTGCCTTCAGGGAGCTGCAGGGCTCCAAAACAACTGCATGGACTTCACACTTCAGAAACCATGGACCCAAGGTCTTCCTATGGGGTTTTTTTTCCCCTTTTTCTAGTATGTTTGTGATTTGAACCCTCAAACAGCCAGATTCATGTTGTCATTCTTGACAGAGCAGGTGAAGCTGGGTCTTAGCAATGCACATATTCTAATTTTCTGACTGGAAACATTTTCCAGTAATAAAATCTGCAACAAATTCTCCTGCTCTTCCATTTGCCATTGAACTGATTGAACCGAGTGTTCACATCACACTCAGTAAATGGTGCCCTGTCAGTTTAATTTGTTCAACTCTTGTTGTGCTCCTTGTTTTCACCCCTCCTTGCTTCCCTCCTCCCCAGTACATAACCAAGGTATCATTTTGCTTCCCGTGTGGGATTTCTCTGTTTAACCTAGTAAATCTTTTAATTCCTAATTTGGTATTCTGCTCTAATAGATCCACCCATGGAAAGAGCCCAGGAATCTGGAACTAAGAAAAATCACTTTCGTTTTTCTCAGATACTATTGAGTGGTTTGATGTAAAATACACGTGCGGTGCACAGTTTGTGATCTCAGATTTTATCATCCACGCGTTGCAGAGCTGAGTCAAACCTGATCAGGTTTTTGATGAAGGGATAAAGACTCAAGTCTAGGCTGGAACCACTTAATAATGGTGAGATACTGAAAAAAAAAAGTAGTTGCATAACAGCAAGGAGCAGTTCAAAAGAGAGACTGAAATCTGGCTCCAAAGCAGAACAACTTAGAACTTAATTAACCTTGCTGCTTCATTATTAGGGATCTCCACTTAAAGTAATGGTCCAAAGTGTTAAAATAGCAAATCAACGATCTATATTTAATCATAAATGCTACTTCTGTTTGTCGTTTACATTTTTAGCTTTTTTTTTCTCCACCCTGAAAAAAGGTGGTTGATAACTGAGTTGGGAGACAGAGTTAGATTTTTTTTTTTTTTAATAACTGAAGAAGGTATTTCAGGAATAATTTAAGTGGATATGTATTACAACTTCTATTTTTTCATTGATTTTTCCATATTGGCCCATGCCATATGGCTCATTCTGATTTAGTTTCTAGCAATTCATAATTTAATCAAGAATTACTGCCTAAGAATTGAACAGGAATTAAAAGCACATTTGGAAATGCACACACACGATGTTCTAAGCCCCCCTGCCCTGACTGAGGAAGGGAAAACAAAGTTGTTCATGACATTGAAATTTATTGAGAATTATGTGATGCCCTGAACAAAGAAAGAATCATGTGGTGTTGGTGAATTGACTGCACTGTTCCTGGACAAGGAGTACCTCCCAGTTAATTATTAGCGTTTAAATTATAAGCAGAGATATTTTAGTCTCTTTCTGCTGTTAATAAAAGAAGCCTGACACCTCCGTGGCATGAATCATATTTTGACTTCAGTCACTCTTTGGTCTCTTTGGTTAAAGATGAAGCCTGTACAGACTGCCCTCCTAATTCAGAAATTATAATAGAGTTTGTACTTTTTTTCCCCGTGTTCTGCCTCAGTTTCACAACACGCTGTGGCCTCTAAAGGTTCTCTCAGCTTCCAGACTGAGCATTTTCATGAGGCTTTCAGTCAGCCTTGTTTTCCTGGAAATCAAAACTAAATCCCTGTGAGTGTGTCCAGGGTCTGTATTTGCCAGGATGAAGAGTGGGATGAAGAACCCTGCACAGTTTCTTCAGGAAAGATGGAAAAAATGGTCTTATTGCTACAACAGTCTCATCTTTCAGCTGATTCCAGCTCATTCTCTTGCAAGGACATCTCATCTCTGGAAGTGTCCAAGGCCAGGTTGGACAGGGCTTGGAGACAGTGGGACAGTGGGAGATGTCCCTGCCCATGGCAGGGGGCTGGAATGGGGTGAACTTTAAGGTCCCTTTCAACCCCAGCCATCCTGGGATTCTATGGTATTTTCTTCCCTCCACCCCTAAATCACGTTACAATTTTTTTTTTTTTTTCAAAATTTACTGTGAATGTTGACAAATATGGACGTTGATGACTTTCATCAAGAGTTGTCTCTTAAGCATAATTTTGTGGGGTTTTGTTTTGTTTTGTTTTTCATTTCACTTCCTTAGTTTTTTCCTTTTACAAGCCTGGTTTTGGGGGTTGGTGAGTCCCTTCCCTGGCAGTGGGATTGGCTTTAAGGAATGTCCACCCTCCACACCCCCCAGGCACTGATGTCACAGAGAAAACCTCCCAACTTGCTACCATTTGCTGGACATATTAAAAACCCCTCAAGATCTTTTCCTTCAGCTCCCAGAGTGTCTGTGGATTTAAAAATAACAACAGTTTTAAGAGAGATCCCTCTGATAAACAAAAATTCAGATATGTCAATGTGAGCTAGAAAAAAAGAAAGACAACCCAGCAAAAAAAACAACCCTTCTGAAGGAAAGTGCCAGTAGTACTCCGACTCCTGAACATCTCTAAAGCACTAAAAACAGACACGAAGAAAATGCTCTAAAATTGCTCTTGTTGTTATTGTCACTAAGGAAACAGCTTCCCAGGAATCTGCAAGTCGAGTATACAGGCTCTTTGATGTGCAGCCAACTCTCTCTTCCAGCACACTTCCCAACTCTCTGGTGAATCAGGTCTGTCCACCAAGGGAGATCTCTCCTGCCCTGTCTCAGCTGAGGCCTCGCTCCGTGCAGGGTTTGAACTCTGATGCTCCAGAAAAGCCACAATCCAGACTTGCCACAACACGTGATATCAAAGCACGGAGTCATGACTAAACTGAGGGATTTTGCCTTAAGATACTTCTTGCAATCCAACAGCACTGCCAGGAGAGCCAGAATAGCACAGGAGCTGGGCAATGTGGGAGGCACGAGGCAGAATTTTTTTTTCTGTCTGTTCGTTTGTGTTTTTTTCAGCCACACTTCACACACACACACACACCCCCCACACACACAGAGTCGCTGAGATGCGTGCTGGGTTTGGATTGAGGCAAAGGGGTTTGTAGAAATGGTTTAACCTCTTCAGCCCTTCCAGCAGAGTGGCCATCTGCACACTGCCTGTTGGGAATGGTGTCCGAGGTTGGATCATCTCTGATTTGAGCCCAGGCATTGTAAAGAAGAATCTCGGCTGACCTGCAAACCCACTCAACAAATGAATTTATCATTCATTCAATAATAATTTAATAACGATTTTGTGACAGAATTCCCAGAGTTTTCGATGTTCCTTAGTGGTGTTCAATTTCCCAGCATCAGCACAGCCACTGTTCTCCTGAGTTGCAGAGTCCCTCCCCTATCCCAAAAAGCTTGATAACATAATTCTGCTGAAATACATTCAAACAGGAGCACGCAGAGCAGATATTCACTGCCACCAGTTCTGCTGCAGACTAAGGAACAAATAGCATCTAAATTAATTGAAAAGAGACAGCACAGAACAGGCAGCAACTAAGGAACAAAATTATTTTTTTTAATTACTGGAGACTAAGCCAAGACTTAAAGAAAACTGGTTAAATAGAATCCGTGTAAAGCCTTCACTAATATAAAATCCTTTCAGAGCATTTGAAAATTGAAAATATTTTCTAGTTACCATGGGCAGATGTCCACGTCAGATCTGACTTCCTAAGGCTCCTTGGAGGACTAAAGCACTTTTATCCAAGAACCAGAACATGTCTTTGTAGATGAGTTTATTTCTAGAGTGTCCTTATCTTCTGGCAGTCTCTAGTCTTCCATTCCCCTTCTCCTTGTGCAAGGTAAACTGGCTGTCTTTAACTCTCTTTTCTGAGCTATGTAAACCAAAGGTGCTTAAAAGGTCTAAAAGCAAAGCTGTTCTGTCTGAGCCAACAGCTGGACCACAGTGAATCCACCTGTCAATGGCAACAGATCAATAACCACAGAGCAATCCCCTCCCAGGGTAAAAACCTCTCTGTGCTGCCAGCAAGGAGCCTTTGCTTTTATGTTAAACTCATCACCCACCTTTGGATCAGAAGTGATTTCTCAGTCACCTCTTTGTGAACAAGAGGGAGCTCAAGGAGGAGCCAACAACCACCAGTGGTGGTTTCATAGCAAGGGCAAGAAAATGGCTTTAATATTGTAACTACAAGGTGAAATACACCAGGTTTGGAACCTTCCTTGGCCTTGAGGACAAGCAATGGCTTTGCCATCACCCTTTCTCACTCTGCCAAACTGCTTCACCACCAGCCAGAACAGCCTCAGCTCAGCTGCCTGTGGAAACTCTCTGGGCCACGACGTTTGCAACTCCTGCTTGGCTTCATTTGTTATTTAGATATTTAGATATTCTTTAGATATTTCATAGAGAGTTTGGAGATCAGATTCTCCCAGGCTGCTGCAGATTCTTGCTGTTTCCCTCCCATCAGAGCCCTGCAAATGATTATCTGCCTTCCTCACCATTCCCAGTCTCATTGGTATTCGTGCCAGCGCTGTCAAGCAAACGCACCTCTGCTGAAGAGATCTTAATGAAAACAGTTTCCCCTCATCTGGGGAGATTCATTTCATCTCGGAAAGACAACAGGAATTTCTGTCACTGCGCAGCGCGGAGATAAGAAAGGCACAAATGCAAAACCCAAGCAATTGAAAAATGTTTGACGACGAGTCTGTGCCTGTCTGAGCACACAAGAATTCTGACGTGAGTTTTCCTCAGATAATTCCTTAACTACCAATTTAGGATAATGACAGCGACACTTTTAAGGAATCCTTTGGGAGAAGAGTAAGTATTCACTTTTAAATTCTAAAAAAACCATGAAGGAAATATTTTGATTTTTTTTTTTCACTTTGAATCTATTAACCCTACATCCCATCCTTGACATGGAAAGCCTTTGTTTTGTAAATCCAGAAGGGGAGTTAAGAGAGTGTTTTACAAATCAAAGTGGATTTTTCTCCAGCAGCTTCAGACGTGTACTTTGTGGATGTTGGTAGATAACCAAGACATCCCAGACTCCAGTAATGGACAGTGGCAGGACAGGGGGGGTGGAAGCTATTATGCAGACATCTGATTTATTTGAATATTTGGCTTCCAGCAAAAAGAAATTAATTGAACTTTATATTCTTATGCTCTGTGGATACAGTGTAGAAATTTGTATCAATGTAGATGTGATGGAGAGAGTCCATTTACAAGGGCATGTAGTGCTAGGACAAGGGGGAATGATTTTAAATTGAATGAAAGCAGGTTTAGATTGGATATCAGGAAAGCATTGTTCCTTGAGGGTGGTGAGCTGCTGGAACAGGTTTCCCAAAGAAGTTGGGGATGTCCCATCCCTGGAAGTGTCCAAGGCCAGGCTGGATGGGGCTTGGAGCACCCTGGGATAGTGGGAGGTGCCCCTGCCCATGGCAGAGGGTGGAATGGGGTGATCCTCAAGGTCTCTTCCAACCCAAACCATTCTGTGATCCCATGACAATGGTATATTGTAGAAATTTACTCAAAGTGTAGCCCTCCAGCAGGGTGTTGTGATTTTGCAATGGAATTTCACTGCTACTGGAGCAAAACGTTGAATAAATCCCTAAACGAACAAAGAAGTTTGGATACTTAGACCGATTCGTCTAAACAATTTATTTTAAAAGAACTCAAAAAATGTCTGTAAATATTTGCTAAGAGACATATTAAGCACTTGGGGTCATGTCTCGTTTATCCCGTGGTGTTGTTGAAAGGCCAAGTTGCAACAAGCAGTTTGAATAGACCTGACAGACATTTCAGCATTGCTGACATTAATAACACGGGTTCCTTCCCTGAGCTCCTTGCACAACACCGAGGAGGAGCTCTTCCAAAACTGCTCACAGGAAACTCAGAGGGGAAAACTCAAAACAACAGGTGGGTCACGCTGTGTTTCTCCTGCTCTGTGTTGTATTTCACGGGTCACTGAAGGCAGCAGTCTGCTGAGAGAGGCGACAAGGAATAAAGTGTGGGATCCTATGGAACATTTTGTAAAACCAGGTTTGAAAATACAGAGCTTCCCGCCATGGAGGTCACGGTGATGTTGGCTGAAGTCATGGTAAGAACAGCCTGAATCCCAACTGGACAAAAAGGAGACACAGTTAAATAGGGTAGAGAATGATAATAGCACAGAGGGGAGTGGAAAGTGTTTGGAGGAATGTGCATTGTTTCACTCCTCTGCACATTTGATTATTGAATGGACTGGCAAATCACTGTGATTCCTTTCACTGAGAGTGGAGGAATTTACATCTTTCCTAGAGATAAGAACTTTTTTGAAGGCTAAGTCCAGCTTCAGATGGTGTCAATACTGGCTGCCCAATTTGGAGCACATTAGGTTTTTTTTATTTTTTCATGTTCCCTTACATCAGTGATTTTTCTTAGCCTTCTTCAACTTAGAGGAGAAAAAATTGCCACAAAGGTTAATACAACGTTTAGAAGTGCTGAAAATAAAGGCAGGAGGATGTGGGGACAGCACCCTGATCTATGTTGCTCCAGCAGCAAAGGCAACAAAGTCCTGAGATGCATTTTGGGGAAAGATGGAAATTATTATTTTCTTTAAGAAGTCAAGAAATTCTTGGAGATTACTGCCTTCTTTACTCAGAGGATGGTGGGGCACTGGAACAGGCTGCCCAGAGTAGTTGTGGATTCCCCTTCTCTGGAAGGGTCCAAGGCCAGGCTGGACAGGACTTGGAGCAACCTGAGACAGTGGAAGGTGTCCCTGCCCATGACAGGATTGGATGGGCTTTGAGTTCCCTTCCAGCCCAAACCATTCCATGAATTTTTAATTGATTCTCTGATTCTACCTTGAGGGCAGTTGCAGAGATGTGAAAGAACGAGGCAGGCTCAGCCACCTTCAAGTTTTTCCCACTCCTGATAAAAATGCACTAAAATAATAAATAAAGGTCTTGCTTTGTGGTCTGATCTTCTGCCCGTTGCAGGCTAAATGCAAACCCAAAGGCACTGAAGGGGGTGATTTTTCAGTCACACAGAAGCAGTAGCACATTACAGGGATGCATTTTGGAAATGGCAAGGACGTGGCACAAGTACAGGAAAAATTTGGCATGTCGAAACCAGCCCATGAATCAGGAGCTGTAATATTTTGGGTTAAGGCTCTCAGAGCTGATTTATAAAATGCCAGTCTGAACATGCTGCTAAAGAGAGTGATATGGGTTATCCTGGCCATGCACTCAGGGACGCCTGCAAATCCTTCCAGTCTGGCCAGTCTACATGGAATGGGGAGAGCTGTTAATTTTTCTTTTTTCAGATCATCATATCTGCCTTACCTGGCTCTTCCACAGCATTCACTGCCCAGTGTTCCCCCACACCTAATGGAGGTAAGAAAGGATGTCCAATCCAAGGAATTATTTTAGAAACCTGATTTCTAAAATCAGGGATCAAAAGAATTGAAATCTGGATTCCACAGGTTTCATTGTTGTAAAGACAACATTTAATAAACACCATTTAGTTCCACCCAGACATCTGCACACACAAAAAGGCTGCATTTCAGAGCAAGTAGTTATAAAAGATGCAAAAAGGAAATGACATAAAATTATATATAATTGCCAGAAAATTCAAGACAAGCCCTGGTTTAAAGGAAAGCATTTTTAAACTTCGGCATTTCAGTGAATGACATTCATTATGGAATAGTCTGTCAGTTCATTAAGCAGAATATCAGGTTAGAGTTTCTGCAGTCAGTGAAGAAATGAACTGCATGTTAATGTTCAGGTGAACTTCCTTCTCACTCTTTTAGAAAACAACTGTGAGTTCCAAATTGTCTGATTTAAGCGATCGGGTTGAGCTGTCACGTTGCTGGTTTCGTATCCATATTTTTCATGGCATTTCACACACTGAACTTCTGGCTGTGAATGGATTTGGCAACGGGTCACACCCATGGTACTGCATAATGTAGTGCACATGAAAATATGCATCATCTATTTATCCAGGGCTGCCTCAGAAGCTCTTTGGGAATAACAGAATAACTGAATTATGCCCTTGCTCTAATTCAGTAGGGACAATGGGAAGGAAAGCAAGAGGTCGATGCAATGATCCATCAGGAGAAAAAATATTAAATCAAGGCCATGTCAAAAGGGAGACTTTTAGTTTGGAGAAACTATTTTTATTTCTGCTAGGAGACTCACTTTTCCAGATGGTTCCTGGAAAGATAGAAAAACATTTTTTCTTTCAGGGAGAATTTCATCAGAGGTTTTCCAAGCTGATGCACATGAAGCTCCCCAGAGGACCTGGAAGATGCTGAGTCTATCAGAAGAATATTAAACCCTGGTGCTTTGAAGAGTTTTGCTCTAAATAGGCCAAGTTTTGCCTTAATCACCTTGGACCCGCCTCTGTGTTTTCTGGGGACAGAAAACATGCCAGAAAAATGAAAGCAGACAAAAACCACATGAACATTAACCAAAGAAAGTGTGTAGTTGATATTGTTCATTCTGAACAGGAGAGTGTGGAGAAACTGAAACAACTCAGTAGTAAAGCCAACAGCACTCTGGAACCTGGACAGAAAAGTCTTTTCACATTAAAAATGTAAAACTATGTGTAGATGGAATCTACATCTCAAGGAATCTGGGAGAAGGAGTCATAAGGATGGATCTATAAACATCCAGGAGTCGCAGACTGGAGCTGGTGAATCACAAACATTAAAAGAATCCTGAAGTTCTTCCTCACCCTAGAAGGAGAGAGCAATCTGGGCAACAAAAGCCAGGAGCTGTCAGTGGTAGCTGAATCTGGAGAAAGCCAAAAGCAGTCTTGAGGTTGTCTCTCAAAAAAATTACTCCAGGAATGACTTGGAGCTGAATAGATATACCTACAGTGTAGGAGGGTTTGTTTTGTGGTTTTTCCTGCTGTGTTTTTTTTTTTTTGGTTAGTTTTTTTTTAGGTTTG
Organism: Cyanoderma ruficeps; assembly: GCA_008694505.1. Lineage (NCBI taxonomy): Eukaryota > Metazoa > Chordata > Aves > Passeriformes > Timaliidae > Cyanoderma > Cyanoderma ruficeps. Next base: position 1,776,121 of record VZDJ01000046.1, read on the forward strand.
TTGGTTTTTTGGGGTTTGGGTTTTTTTTT
>VZDJ01000046.1:1776179-1788201 GCA_008694505.1 Cyanoderma ruficeps
TTGGCTTTTTTTTTTTTTTTTTTGCTTTATTGAGTTTCTGGGGGGTTTTTTTGTGGCCCAGTATCTTAACTGTGATCCAAGACAGAAATTCAAAAAGGTACTTTTCCAGCCCTGCATGACAGTACATGAAAATCAACCAACCCATTCTTTGTGTGTTTGGTAAGAGCACTGAGGCCAAGATTCGATCAGTTTCATTCTACACCGACAGGAGGAGGGATCAGAAAGCCAGGACAGGACTCAGCCAGCAGACAAAACCCTCTCAGTGGTGTTTGTGGCAGACTTTTTAGGCTGAAGAGCTGCAGAGCTCAGTCTGTGGTAGATAACTGTATTTATCCACATTGACTGGGCTCTGGCCAGAGGCCAGAATCAGTCGCTGAAACTCTGGTGTTTGGTGGAGCAACACCCCAGAGCTTTAACCTGCCCTCAGGAAGAGGGGAAATGATGGGCTGTAGATAAACACCACACTGACAAATCCCTGATGGATGTCAGATACCTCAGGGGATCTCAAATGACACTTAACACTTCTGTTTAAGTGGCTGAATCATGTCCTAAATCTCCTTTTATTTTAACAGGAGTTTCTGCACTCAGACGCAGGCAGACACTTCAAAACCCACACCCGTCTTGAGGTGTCTTTATCTGAGAGCTGGATCCCATTTCGAGTCAGTATCATAAAAATTATCTGAGCAAAAGGGACCTGCAAGTTCCATACAGAGAAAAGGGAATGAGTTGGATAGTAGAGGTGAAAATCTGTCGGGGATGCACTTGCTGGAGGCACCAAAAAGGCTGTGATGTGCTTTCCTTCTCCTCTTCTGAATGAAATTCAGACTTTGGTAGCCTGTGAAGCCTCTTTTCCATGCATTGCCACATGCAGCTGTGGAACAAGCAACAAGCCAGAGAACTAAAATCCTGAGCAGTGTCCAGAGGCCTGGATGATGCAGAGAAATGACTTCCATGTGGCTTTCCAATATTGGCTTTCCACTCCGTTTGCTCCCTGCAGCCACCCTGAACTATTCCCTAACTGAGCTCGCCCCAGCTGTTCGCCCACTGCACGGAATCATCTCGGCTCACAAACCCATTCAGCAGCACAAAAACTCCATCCAGGCTGTCCAAAGCCACCAAACCCCAATGAATGAGCGTGGCTTGTGCCATCCAGGGCTCCAGTGACAGCTGTGACACACTCGCAGCCTTAGTCATGAGGAGCTGGAGCATCTGCGGTATTTCGGGTGCTCTCTCACCTCCTCTGCATTTTAAGTTAGAGCACAAAACTCCTGGAAGGAATCCAAAGATCCAGCTCTCCGAAACACAGGAAATGAGTAACTTCACTAACTTTAACTTGGGTCTTTAAATAATGCACTTGTGCTGGCTTCTTTATAGGATTTGTTTCTAGGCCAAGAGAGAAAGTTCTGTTGTGTGTCCAAAATCTTAGATGCAAATTAAGCCCAAGCTCATATTTGGCTTTTGGTACTAATTGCATCAATTTAAGAATGCAGATGCGTGTAAAATGTCATTGTTACAAATATTTTGTTTTAAAAGGAAATGTTTTTTTACTTATGACCATGCCATTTTATGTTTTTGCTAGAAATAAAAAGCAACTTCTCTAAGCCTACTTCACAAATGTGACAGTAAGAGCAGGAACAGAAATGTTGTGATTTAATAAAGTCCTTCCATTCCAGGAAGAGGAATGTGGAGTTAAAGATATCTTAGCTATTTTAAACTCCCTTTCCAAATATATATAATTTATTTCTGCTGTGGAGAAATATACCTCTCACTGCTACGACTTTACCTCCAGTCTATGCATCAATGTGTTCTGAGAGGTTCATGCTTTTATTTTTTTTTTTTTTTTTGCATTATTTGGTTTTCAGTAAATAATTTTAATGGCCATAGTGAAGGAGGAAGATGATAGTCAAGTCTATTCATCAGCGGACTTCATTAGCTTAGGACAGAGGCTGAAAGCATTAAAATAAAAAAAGCACTGAGCCATTGATATATGGCAAAAAGCTGCCTTTTAGGTCACCTAGTTCTGAGCACAAGGGCTCCAAGCTGGTCAAAACGTATTTCACAAGGTGCCAACCCCTGAGCTAATGAGGTCTGGTCAGCATTCATCTCCAGCTCTGTGCAACTTCCAGTGCAGCCGTTCCCATGCAGGGCAGAGCAGAGGAATCTGGAGCTTTGCACAGCTCCTGCCTGGCTCGGAGAACAGGCACAGCCAGCTTGTGTGTGCCTGCAGAAAATCGTGTCGCTGTCCTAGATGTGTCCCCGTGTTGGTGTATCCATAAAATCACAGCCCAGCTTCAGCTGGCAAATCCCTCGGAGTAACTGGACAATGGAAGAAAGTGTTGGTACACCCAGGATGCCTATCAGACCTCAAAAATCAAGGAATAATTAAAAAAAATTTAAAAAAAGAAGATAACTAGGTAGGATATTGTCTGGGACATGTGGCATGAATTCTCCCGCAGCTGTGTCTTCCCTCCACGGAATAAATGGAATATGAGGATGAGGAAGATGTGGGGTCCACCACAGCAGTCTTGGACTTTTCATAAAACTTGAGCTTTTCATAAAACTTCCCAGCTATCGATATGTGTGAGCTATTAAAATATGACCAGCCTTCCCCTCCAAAGAAAGATGGGAGAAAGAGGAATTTCACTTCCCAGGGACGCCTCTGAGACGCCATGGATGCTCCATCTGGCTGATGGTGGATGAGTGTCTGAGTCAGCTGCTGCCAGAACCTCCACGGGGTGATTCACCCGACCCACTCCAGGATGGGATCAACCACTCTGCTCGTTCCTAATACAGTGAATTAGGGTGATTGCCTTGGATGTGAGAATTTTGTTTTCAGAGAGTAGATGAGCATCATCCAGGCAGCCAAACACTCCCGAGTGAGAAAGCCTTCCCTCCACGTGAAATGAGCAATAGTTTTGCCAGGGGATCTTTGGGGACAAGTTTCCTCTTGAGAATGAATGAATTTATACATCCTCTGCCCTCCAGAGATGATGGACCTAATGATAAATCTGCTCCCCAGAAACCAAGGATTTAATTCAGTCACATTTCCCTTCAACACAATTTTTTTTTTTTCTTAAAAATCCTCACAGAATCAGATTGGACGATGCACTGTCCCTTGTAGGGACAGAAAGCAGCAAAACTGCCTGATTATGAGCAACAGATGAATAAAAATCCAGGCTATTAACCCACCACAAAGATTAAAACATCTTTTCCTGCCCTAACCCTCGGGTCCATTTAGCAAACCAACAAATCACAGACAACAGACCATAATTATCCTTCCATTTGCAGGTCTCCAGCAATCCTGACCCAAGCATCTCTAATGAGGTACAAAAGCCACCCTGACTGAGGCACATTTCTTGTGAAATGCCTCAAACTGGATGGACAAACCTGAAAACAGACCTGGCAGATGTTTAATGTATGTGAAGGAGCTCTTAGACATCAATACTCCCGACGTGTTGCAAAATAAATTATTATTATTATTATTATTATTATTATTATTATTATTATTATTGCTGCTATTGCCATAATCATTATTATGAAAATTTTGACCATATATATATTCATCCCCTTTTCTCTCAGTTTTAGAGTGAATTATGAATTACATTAAGAAAAACTAGAATTATTGAGTTATTTGTTGGGTAATTTGGTGCTTGTTTTGGTTGCATTTTTTTAACAATGGCATTAAGAGTTTTTCTATCTTTAAAAACTTAAAAAAAAAAACAAACAAAAAAACCGTAGCAGTTTAATAGATCAAAGTAGTTTCAGATCGTAGCTCTCTATCAAGGAGTAAAATATGACACCTGAATGAGCAGGAATGAGACTGTCAGAGTGGCTCCAGGGCAAATAAATTGAAGAATTTGTATTCAAGAGTAGCCTGGAACCAGAGCAGCAAACGAGTCCCTGCAGCTGAGTATTTCCGCAGGACCCCTTCCAAGGAAATATTCCTCAGCACAACAGCCACACTGGCTTTAAATCCTCTGCGTGGTGATGCTCCCGCCTTTTCTTTAGGAGATGGAATGGTTTAGCTCATCCTAAGAAGTTCAAGCCTGGAATTATGAATCCGGCTACTCTGGAGATGAGCTTGCAGGGGGACACAACCACTGAGCTGCAGTGAGTTACATAAACAAGGCTTGAACAACCCAGAGAGTTTCATACTCATTCCTGGATTGCCTTGTGCAGATAAAACTGCAAGCCCAAGATAATAAATTGAGAGAGCCAAAGGGGGTCAGAGGGTAAGCACCAGCAAAGCGATGGGGTGAGGGGTGGACATTCTGCCACGAAGCTTCTGAAAAAAAATAAAAAAATAAAAATCAATCTGCCTTTTCCCCCCCCCGTGTGTTTGTGCCCACTCAATTACAATCCAAACAGCGTCTCAGCAGCCACGACAGCCACGGGAATTCTAGAACTTGTCAGTGCTGTGGAAAACTACCAAACACCTTTCTGTATGCAAAGCATTCCCTAAGAACAGAACAAGTTCAGCACCAAGGGAACTGGGAAAGGCTCCTCAGGGATACTCTGAGCAGCCTGTTTCAGCGGCGCCACAGCTCACCCTGACGAGACTCCGTCAGCAAAGATGACTTTCGAGTTGTGGATGGCAACAAAGGAGAGAGTTCCTCACTGCTGCATTTGCATCCCTTTCAGCAGAGCTGTTCCACTTCTGCCCTGATGTGGAAAATTCACTCCAAAATCCTGTTGACTGCAGTGTGTGCCGAAGCACAGATGGTATGGGATTGGTTGGACGTGACAGGAGCAGAGGAAATGGAAACAAGGAAACACAAGCCAACAGAAAAATTCCCCTCATTGACTTAAAGATTGTGGCTGCACTGTCTGGGCCAAGGAAAGGGGTGAAATAAAATTCAGCATCTCTACTGACTTCCACATCCTTAGATCAGTTTTCCTCTCCTGGGAACAGTGGCGAATAAGCAATTTCTCTGTTAAATCAGGACTAACTGCAAAACCTGATATTTCTGCAGGTTTCTCCACCAGGCATGAGTTGCAGCATGATCCTGCCCTGAGTTCACTTTTTCTCAGCGTTTCTTAACTCAGATACTCTGGTTTCATTAAAAGATAATCTGAGCTAATTTAGGAATTAGACTGTTTGTACTAAGTGTGCTCAGAAGGAAGGAAAGGCAAACAAAATCTGCTACATTGGAATGAATCAGCTTGGGGACACGGGGCTCAACTTAGCAAAGGCACAGGCACATATGGAACTCAACCCCAGGAAAAAAATATCTCCAGGATGTCGCCTCAGCCAGCCAAACGAGGAGAGACGTGATGAACAAAGGTCTGGATGTGCTCAGCAGAGCAGCCCACAAGCTCAGAAATTTCAGGTTTTCTCTGCCTGGTAGCATCCCACAGCAGAGCTCCTGCCTCCGTGTTTGTGAGCCTCACAAACAGCAGCGGCAGCAGGTCTGGGCAGCTCTGTGAGGCTGAGGCACCACCGTGCCTACAGCAGACACCTCAAGACCCCTCCAGTTCCCAGCAGAAGCCCCATGGATGATGGAAAGCTAAACCCAAGGAGCGATCTCAAAGCCTGTCTAGAGAGAAATAAATGTATTTATCACACAAAACCCCGGTCCTGTGACCTTGAGGGCTGTGCTGTGCCCACGGTTATCCTCCCAGCCATTCACACATCTTTGGTTGGAGAGAACAAAGCAGCGGAAATCTTCCTCTCCCGATGTCCGAGATCAATGCCCGGGACAAAACAAGAGCAATTGGAGCTGTCCCGAACAACAGCAAAGCAGCAACCCTGGCCCACAGCACATGGAAACAGGTGGGAACAAAAGTGTAAGACCACAACCCACACACATCAACTTTAATCCAACTCCCCTTATCGCCCTGACCACCATTCCTTAATTATTCACCAAATCCCAGCCTTGCCTTACCCATCCTAGGGGACAACTTCTTCCAAACCAGCTCCAGGGTGTTTGGCATTAGCCAAAGAGAGATGCTTGTATAACACGCTCTTTCTCTGCAGCTACACTGGGAGCACTTTCAGGAGTTTGCCTCCGTGCTACCATTAACCTCCAGTAATCCAACATTCCCTTGGATCAGCCACAAAAGCCTTTCCCTGCCGTACCTGGACAGTGCTGCACAGGCTGGACAGAGGAGGCAGGGGGCTGTGTACCCGAATAACAGCAAGCATAAATCCATTTGGTTGGTTTGTTTTTGTTTTTGTTTTTCACTCCAAAGGATGAAATTTAAAAAAGAAAAAAAACCCCAACAAGCTGCTTCAGTTACATATTGCTGGACCAGTCCACCGCTTGCACTGTAATTAACATGCACCAGAAGGATGGTAATTGATAATTCCCTGAGAAAGAATCATGTCGCTTTGCTGCCTTATTCACTTTAGTTAAGATTTTCTTCTTATTAGACCTACCTCCAGTGCTACTCCAATACCTCCCTCAAGCTAAAGGCCAGATTCTGTTTACCTGCAGATCAGATGCAGAAGAAATCCACTGACTTCCAGGGAGTTCTTCCAGATCTGCTGCTGTGTAAATGGGATGGTCGTGTAGCCATAAACACCGGTGTGTCACTAATCAAATCTCCCTTTTTTCCCCCCCTCGTGCATTTTCCAGCTCTGCACAGCAAAGCTGCATTATCACATTCTCTCGTTGTCTGCCTGCCTGCAAACTCTCAGATTCCAACACATACCTGAAGGCTTGGCATCCTAAATTCAGAGCACAGCGGAGAAGAGCCTGTCCTGCGTGCCACCCCCCTGACAGGAGATGTGCCGGGCATGAAGATGCTGTTATCAGAGCCAGCTGTTCAAACACTGATAAGGACAGGTGCCCAGAGGCACGCGAGCAGAGGTCAAAGGCACACACGGACCGCAGCTTCTCCCTCCTACCCCACCGTAAAAAAAAAAACAAAACAAAAAGCAAGTCCTGCTGCGCTGCTCGGAGGGTGAATCAGAGTTTCTGCGGCAGGTGAGGAGGATGCAGAGCTTGCATCGGGAGCCTGGAGCTGGGAAACGCCGGCAGCAGCGGCGGGGCTGCTCGCAATCAGGTTTTATTTACCAGCCATATTGTGTTAAAAACCAGACGTGACTCCCATACCGAGCGCCTCAACCTGTCACCGCCAGCAAAGGCAGATTGATTTGTTCGCAAAGAACCCAATCTTATCGGGAAGGACGCAGCCTCCGAGCCCGCCGAAGGCAGCGAGCCCGCACGCAATTCCCCCCTCAAGAAGCGTTCCCGGGAGCCGGGGACGCGGAGGGACGAGCCCGTAAATCAATGTCACTCGCAGACCAGCCGGCCGCTCCTCTTCCCCCGCCGGCTGCGGCAGCGCCGCCGTGACATCCATCCCCGGGCTCGGGGGCTGGGGCTGCCCCGGGAGGAGCCGGGGGAGGCCGGGGAAGGACTCACCATTGCAGCAGGGCTCCGTCCCGGCGCTGGCGATGCCGCATCCCCGCGGGCGGGCGGGCGCGGGGGGACAGTGGCCGCGGGGAGCGGTCCGGCCCCGCTGCCCGCGCTGGCTCCCCCCGGCCGCAGGAGGGGTCGGCGCTTCCGAAGGGAATCCAAATTCCTCCTCCCTCGCCTGCCGGTCATGTCCAGGCTGCCTTTGCTCAGGGGATGGGCCAGTTCCTGGCCGTGAAGGAATTTGCCATGGCTAAAGCAAAAAAAAAACAACCAAAAAAACCCAACAAAACACCCCACCGGGAAAAAAAAAATCAAACCAAAAAACAAAACCCAAACAACAACAACAACAAAATAAAAGCAAGAAGGGAGGCGGGATATTTTAAAACTTTTTTTTTCCCCTCTCTGGTATTTTTTTCTCTATTTTAGGGGGGCTGTCGGTGCTCGGGGCGGGCCGGGGGGCGAGAGGGGCGCTCAGGCCGGCTGGGATGCTGTGCCGGGGGGAGATGCTCCGGTGCGCTCGCCCCTGCCCCTGTGCCTGTGTGTGATTCTCGTACCCAGACAATGCTCTGCAAAGCGAGCTGGTCCTGCGGAGAAATGCAAACACCTCCTCCCCCGAGTGCCTGAGCAAAGGGAAAGCGATATGGAACCAATAGCTTCTCCTTGGCTGCTCTCATTAATATGGAGGAAAAAAGAAACCAATGAGGAGCAGCGGGAGGAGGGATTTATTCAAATCAAATTTACTGAATCGAACACCCATTCTCCTTTTTTTTTCTTTCCTTTTCCCACGTACCCCAAATCTGCCTTGTCCCCCGTCACCTTAGCCCCGCTTCTGCGGTCCCAGAAATTTTTATTTCTTATTTCATCTCTGTGACAGGGTCAGCAGCGCACGGCGATGGGAGGGAGGATGGCATCGCCGCTGGGAGGGAGAGGGGGCTGTGCGAGGGAGGATGAAAGGAGCCAGTTTCTCCCGGACCTGCAGAGTTGATTGCGAAGAGAAGCGATAAAGTAGCTGGAGTTGTCAGGGAGGGGAACCGAGGGGGAGCAGGGCAGGAATTTCAGCTGGAAACACCATTTTGCAGATGGTGTTTGCACATGGGCAGGTGGCCTGTGTCCAGGCTGAGCCCTCTGAGCTTGGGGAAAGGATTCTCTCCTCTCCCACAGCAGATGCACACCCAGGGAGGGAGATGCAGGTGCACACCCGGGGACTGCACAGCAGCAGCAGCAGCAGCAGCAGCAGCAGCAGCAGCAGCAGCAGCAGCACTGCCCTGCATTGCCACAGAGCCACCCAGCCGCGGGACCCCGGGAACACCAGGGAGTGGCACTTGCTGCTGGAAAATCAGCGGAGGGAAGCTGCAGGGGGAGGGCTGAGATGGTCAGGGAGAAGGAAAGGGGTCTGCAGCTGGTTCTCTGTCCAGTAGAAGAGAAGACTCAGAGGTGACCTGATAACTCTCTACAACTCCCTGAAAAGTGGCTGTGCTCAGGTGGGGTTGGTTTCTTTCTTCAGGCAGCAGCTGACAGAAGGAGAGGACACAGCCTCAGGCTGCACCAAGGGAAATACAGGCTGGACATCAGGAAAAATTTTTTTACAGAAAGGGTAATAAAGTATTGGAATAGCCTACCTGGGGAGGTGGTGGATTCACCATCCCTGGATGTGTTTAAGAAAAGACTGGATGTGGCACTCGGTGCCATGGTTTAGTTGTGGTGTTAGGGCTGGGTTGGACTTGATGATCCTGGAGGTCTCTTCCAGCCTGGTGATTCTGATTCTGATTCTGATTTGGATTCTGATTCGGATTCTGATTCGGATTCAGTACCTGCAGAGGAGCAGGGTGACATCAGTCCCCTGCACAAGAGCACCCAGGCACTGCTCCCTGCAGCACCGTGCTCAGGGAAGGCTGTCCAGACCTGGGGAATGACCACTAAGCATCAACAGCAGGCCCAGAGGAATCCTCTGCCAGGATATCCTATGGAAACACTTGGCCTCATGCTGATTTTGCTGCTCTCAGGCCCCACAGATCCATGTCAAGAATTTGAGGTGCTGAATGCCCACATCCTTACCCAAATTTTGTGGGATGTGTTGGAAGAGCTGCTGTGTGCTAATTAGGTTCTTTTAATTACCCTGAAATTCCATGACACCTGTGTACCTACTACTGCTCTTCCTGCTGTGGAAGCCCTTCCCTCTTCTTATCTTTTCATGGGATCACAGAATCATTAAAGTTGGAAAAGACCTCAGGATCACTGATCCCAACCTGTGACCCCTTTGTTAACTAAACCGAGCACTGAGTGCCACATCCAGTCATTCCTTGGACACCTCCAGGGAAGGAGAGTCCACCACTTCTCTGGCCAGTCCATTCCAATGCTTGACAACCCTTAAAGTGAAGAAATTCTTCCCAGTGTCCACCCTGAACCTCCCCTGGCACAGCTTGAGGCCTTGTCCTCCTGTCCAGGGGTTTGTTACCTCCACCTGGCTACAACTTTCTTTCAGGGAGTTATAGACAGTGATAAGGTCTCTCCCCAACCTCCTTTTCTCCAGGTTTTCACCCCTTCCCCTTCATTTCCTGCATCTCCTGTCCTCTATTTCCCATGGGGTGTAAATCAACTTCAAATCCTCCTTGTCTTCACCTTACTTCCTTTAAACAAAGGAGGGAAAAAAAAAAAAAGGGGCAATTTTGTCATAAAATCAACCGAATCCAGCAGGAAAAGCCCTGTCCCAGTCACTGCACTGTCCCTGTGGCTCTGAACCCACCTGCAGGAGCCTGGGGGGCACAGCCCCAGGGCAGAAGCAGCAGCACAGGCAGCCCTGTCACAGATGCCTCCTCTGGAGAAAAACCTTGTACAGACATGTTGTCAGCGCACTCGGCTCTGGTTTTGTTCCAGCACCACGGAGCAGACTGAGGAATCAGCTAGAACTTTCAAAGCTTCTCTTTGTGTTTTTTTTTTTTTCCTGCGGGTCTGCCTTCTTCTCTAGTCACATCTCACAAGGAAAATAAATTAAAGATTATGGAATAATAGAATGATTTATGTTGGAAGGGACCTTAGAGATCATCCTGTTCCAACCCCCTGCCATGTGCAGGGACACCTTCCACTATCTCAGGTTGCTCCAAGCCCCATCCAGCCTGGCCTTGGACACTTCTAGGGATCCAGGGGCAGCCACAGCTTCTCTGGGCACTCTGTGCTAGGGCTTCCTCACCCCCATAGTAAAAATTTTCATCTCAATACCCCCTCTAACCCTCCTCGCTTTCAGTTTAAAGCCATTCCCTCTGTTCTGTCACTCCATGTTGTTTTCCAAAGTCTCTCCCCAGCTCTCCTTGAACCCCTTCAGGCCCTGGAAGGGGCTCTGAGCCCTGCCTGGAGCCTTCTTCTCTTCAGGTGAACACTGCCAGCCCTCCCAGCCTGGCTCCAGCCCTTTGATCAAATCTGTGGCCTCCCCTGGACTCTCTCCAACAGGTCCATGTCCTCCTTATGCTGGAGATCCCAGGGCTGGAACCAGCACTCCAAATGGGGATTCTCCAGAGCAGAGTGGAGGGACGGAATCACATCCCACAGTTCTTTTGGTGCAGCCAGGGCACGAGTGACCTTCTGGGCTGGGAGTGCTCCGTGCTGGGTCCTGTCCAGCCTCTCCCCACCAACATCCCCGAGGCTTCTCAGGGCTGCTTTCCATCCATTCCCTCCCCAACCTGCTTTTATGACTGGGATTGCCCCAGTGGGATTGCCCCAGCCCGGGTGCAGCACCTTGCACTGGAAGGTTTTGCCCTCCTCGAGGTTTGCACAGCCCCACCTCTCCAGCCTGCCCAGGCCCCTTTGGATCCATCCCTTCTCTCCTACATGTCCATCACATCACCAGCTCAGCGTCACTGGCCAAATTCCTGAGGGTGCACTCAATAATGAAGGACATCAGATGGTGTAGAACAAAAAAAACCCCAAAAAATTCCACAGCAAAATGTTTGTTCTTCCCACAAAAAGGCATCTATGTTCATACTTAAAGAACCTCTTCCCTCACTCCAGAAAAACCCACAAGAAAACAAACCCAAAACCGTATCTGTGTTCTGTCAAAACTTCCAGAATTTATGGCAGTCCTACCTCAAAAGCCCCGCAGTGAGATGCTGCCTTAGCTTGCTGAGCATGGAAGAAGACTCCCAGGTGTTCAATTATTATGTGCTGATCCAACATCTGCTCCCTATCTTTCCCAGGAGAAGGGCACTGGGCCAAGAGAATCATCTGGTGGCCCATATCCAGCAGCAGTTGGGCTGCCTTAGATGGTCTCAGCTGATTTTAGTATCAGGTTTCCTACTGAAGTAGTGAGGAGAGGCTGTCCAAGAACTTTGTTCCCCAAAGAAGTCCATTTTTACGAGTAGAAAAGCAATGAAGCCACTCCCAGGCAAATGGTGTTTTATTTTCATCCTCCTGAGCAGACTATTAAACAGGCATTTATTATTTAAGTGTGTGTAAAGCACAGTAACCATTCTTGGCTGGTGTGAGCGACTGAGGGGGGCAGGAGGAGGCTTCCGGAGGGCAAAGTGTGAGTTCCTACTGATGACCTCGACATCCATCCATCCATCCTCCATCCATCCGTCATCCATCCATCCATCCCCCATCCATCCATCCCCCATCCATCCATCCATCCATCCATCCATCCATCCATCCATCCATCCATCCATCCATCC